>JAGFPH010003505.1:24858-45423 GCA_018207615.1 Philaenus spumarius
TGTGGGACAAACTGTACAGAATTGGTATGATACCTCCTGGGATATGTCATTCACATACCATTAAACCCAGGAGGTTGTGGGACATGCTGTACAACATTGGAATTGGGGTGAAACCTCCCGGGTTTTTTCCATCTCCCTATCATTTTTTAAAGGTTGTTTTCACATCCGATATCAGTTCAAATAACACTATAATAACCCTAGAACTGGCATCGTTAAAGCTAAAATTGGCCAGTCCGTTTATAGCGTTTTGCAAGCATATTTTTAAAAATTTGCCAAAAATAGTAAATGAACAAAAATCCAAAAGTGTTCAATAGCTTTTTTGTAGAAGAAACTTCAAAGAATTCAAATATGCCACTAAAAATTAGTTTCTTTTGAAATTGTAAAAGTTATTAGCTCAAGAAACAAAAAATGTTCAGTAACGAAAGGAAAAGGTTCAACTTTAGGCCTACATAACAAGTAGTAAAAATTTTTTTGTATTTTTTTCATAAGCGTAAAAAAGTTTCGTAATTTAGTTCTAAATAGAACTGTATTTAACAATAGATAGAAATAGAACATTTATCAATTTCAAATTTCTTATTTTGAAAAAAACTGTTTTTACGTTCCAAGTACACGACTGCTAACAAACCTAGGCCTAGATTGAAACGTAATTTACTAATACGGTATATGCTTGCCCAAAAATTAAATATTATTATAACAAAGTTTAGAGGATAAATCAAACAAAAGAACGGTATAATAGTCTTGCCTTAGTTCACAAAAGTGTTTGAGTTATCTTTATTTGAGTAACAAAATGACATGAATCAAATGACTTTTTGCCATCGGTAAGGGTCTTACAAGAAGGGTGCTTTGAATTACGTGGGAACGAGACGGAGCAATCGGTCACAACAGATCGCTCTAATCATGTACTTTTCACTACTGTCTAGACAAACAAAAAAACTGGTTTATTCTAGTTCAATTCCCACCCTTAGAAAGGTCAGTCTTTTCTCTACAAAATGGTGTAAAACCATCTGTCAAAACATTTGATAGAGTAGGCGTAATATCTGTTGACAAATGGGCTGTTTCATTGGTTGAAAACCTGTCCAATCGTAAGGGTTTACAGACATTGTATGAATAAATCCTGTAAAATAGTGACATCTGATTGGAAGGCACCATTAGAAAGATAAAATCTTGAAGAATCCAATGGTAGCTTTATAATTTCGATAAAAATACAGTAGGGGGGGTTTCAACGTTGAAGAAGTGGGAAATAACAGTACAATTGTATGCAGATTCGCCCGCGGAAATAGCTGTAGCACGATATGCATATTTTAAAACGATGATTACGTATGTAAATGTACGTTTTACAAAAAAGTTGTAAATACAAAAATTGAAGTTTAATTCATTTCCTTTCCGATGGTGCCCAGTTTTATTACGATTGGATGATTTTAAGTGGATTAAATTATCGATTATGCAAATTCTCGCTAAGGTTCGAGCGGGTTGCATTTTCGTCCGAGAGACTGCAGTCTGCCACTTTGAGGGTTAAAGACCACTAAAGAATACCGTTGTGTGGCGGCCAATAGGATGGGCGCACAGCGTTGCCATATCTACTAGTCTCGAACACTCCTGGTAATTACCACTCGAGGCTTGAGCGCTCAGTTTGAAGAATTATAAATGCGTTGATTCAGCCGCGTTCAGTTAGAAGCGTGGGAAGAATATGACAACTTCGCTCGCACTAAGGCGATCGGAGCGTTCAAGTTCTCAGTGTACACAAGCCTGTCCTTCAACGGTATTCTTTCGTGGTCTTTACTTGTTATGCCGCTACATAGAACAGTAATGTTTAATAAATCTTTTACCGTGTCGGCATGTTCCTTGTGGAACTTACTTCCAGAAGCAATTAAATCTGTCGACGGTCATGTCCAGTTTTCTGTTGAGTAAAATGGATTAAGTGACCTTGCCTTTCGGTGTGATGGGATATTCTTTTTTTTTATATCCTATTGCTAATCTTAGTTTTGTGGAATATGTTTTATAGGTATTATGTATGAATGTGCTTTTGTGTGTGTGCGCGCATGGGTTTGTTTAAATATAAATATATTCTTTTGTAAGTTACACATTTTTGTTTTAAAAGGCAATTTAAGCTTAATGTTCATTTAAATATAATTTTCTCTTATTATTGTCAGTTTAATGTTAATTTTTAATTTAATTTTCTGCTAATTATTATTATTTTGTTTATAATGTATGAATTGTAACTGTATGTACAATGGGGTTAGGTGGTAGAGGACTAACCTCGCACCCCACTAAATAAATACCGCAATTCAATACCAAAAACACAATACTAAATATTTACTTAATGATTAAAACATTGATTTCCATTACTGTGTGAAACCAAAATTCAAGTCTTAAATCATCAGTACGGAATTCATTTAAAAAATTATATGAAAGCTCAACAAGTCATTTAAAAACAGTCTGTTTTTACACTTTTAAACTGTTACAATTTGGATAGTGCCTATTGGTAATAAAAAAATATACACAATTAAATCCTCACTAGAAATAAATTTATTCAATTAGCTTGTAACTTACTGTATAGTTAGACTATAAACGTTTCACATATAGCATGACTAGAACCAAATTATATTTGTAACTTATACGAGTTTAATCAATAAAATATAAATAAATATACTTAAATTTATAAAGGAACCATATTAGCTGGATACACATTTATACAGGTATATAAATAAATAAAACAAAAATAAAATTCATAATCCTAACAATGCACAGAAAGTAATTAATTATTCTCAATGGAAAATTAAACCCTAACCTTAAGCATAAATAACAACTTATTTCTTCTAGTGACTATTGGTCCATGGTGGGACCACTGAATTCCATTATAACCAAAGGATTTCACATTTCCTTAAGATTCGAGTTTATTTAGTTTCCTCCTATTACACGTTCTTTACATGCACCTTCTTACAAACATCAATTGCTCATAAATAATGTATTGTTATATTTACTAAGTTGTAAAAGTTTCTAAACCAAGTTCCATTTAACTTATCCTAGTTCTACGAGCTAACAGTACAACCTGTCATATCCTTATGATATTCGATATCCAAACCTTCCGAAATCCGGCCAAGATAACTGGTAAAAAGAGAAATTTAAATAAATAATAAATTAATAAGTATATGAACTTACCGTCTGCAATATTCTTGTACTATCGTTGTTTAAACGACGGCCGTTTCGGCTATTCGGCCATTTTCAAGCAGTTCAGGTTTCCCTTCGTCAAACACAAACACTTAACACATAGTTACATATGAACACAAAACATTTACACGCACTTAACATTAAACACACAAACTCGATACTCGACTGTGTTTCATGATGTCCCGGTACATACTGCGGATATATCTTCGGAAGAGGGTAGTGTCTTATCTACCTTTGTCAAAACACAGTATCGTACAGCGCGTTCGAATTGAAGTTTAATTTTTCGTTCAGTAAAATGTTGTTATTCAATTTATGGTTCTTATAAATTTCAAATTGTTCCAAAGCATTCATAAACTTTCCCTTTTTGCACTGGTGTAATATTTTTAAGGTCTCATTTATGCAGGAATAATTATGGTCATTTCAGATTAAATGTTCGGCAAATTTTGATTCAGTCCTTGTAAGACAGTCGAGTATCGAGTTCGTGTGTTTAATGTTAAGTGTTTATGTGTAACTATGTGTTAAGTGTTTGACAAAGGGAAACCTGAACTGCTTGAAAATGGCTGAATAGCCGAAAAGGCCGTCGTTTAAACGATGATAGTACAAGAATATTGCAGACGGTAAGTTCATATACTTATTAATATATATCAATATTCGGAATGGCGATTAACAAACATTATAAATAATAAATAAATGACCCGATGATATTTTTGGGTCATGTAGTCGACTGTAGACAACACCACCTATAATACAAGGCCTCAGCGCTCAGGGGTGACGTCAGCAAAGGAAGGCCTAGGCTCACGTAGTAAATGCAGCTGTATAGAAATCGTTAGCTTTATTAACAACGTCAAACTGTAATTTTGTATTATTTTCAGCCCTAAATTTTGTCTTTATAAGAATAATATATTTATTTCTATTCATATTTATTGATATTAAATTTAAAGAATATTAATATTTATAAAGATTTAGTCTTGAAATATGAAATGTTAAAAAATACGTTTTGCATTTTTTTGTTGTAAACAATACCGGTATTTGCTTTTTATGGAAAATATACTAACTTTATAAAACATCCTAAATATTATAGCCTATATGCCCTAATTTAAATTAGTAGCCTTTCAAATTGCATGCTATTATATTTTTTTTAGAAAAACAAAATACTAATTACAATAGTAGAACTAACATCTCTGTAGGCCTAATTATTAGCCTACAGCTTCAGGTTACTAAGCTTTCTATTATTATGTCCTTTGCCAGACTAAATTTGGTCTGGTTTAGAATCTAACCAGTTGTTTCTAATACACTTTAACTGTAAATCAATTAAGTAAAACAAAGGCCTATCTTTATCACGAGGATGAGGATACACAATGTTTGTAGATTGGTTCTGGGCGAACATTCTCATTGCTTTACTATTTATGGCATTGTTGTCACTGGTAACACAAAATATTTCTTCTAAATTAGTTATAATTGTTGTGATGAACTTGAAGAGTATTTAATGATCTACATTAGACATTGGTGATATATGTATAACTTCTTTAAAACTTGAGTTAATACAGGTTATCATAAAAAACATAAGCGGTAGATGCTAAACAAGTATTATTACAATCCATATTTTGTATGTGGTAGCCTAAACTGGATTGTTTTTAAACGATAATTACCTTTTCTTGGAAGCTGTCGTACAATCCTAGTTAACGTTGTAAGATTGTTAAATTAAGGTTAAATAAAGAAATAAAAAAGAGTTAAACTAAAGTTTCACGATTAAAAGTAAAGGGTAGGGAAAATGCATAAGACATGAGTCGGTTCAATATTTCATAAAGGCAGACAAAATTTTAAAAGTAAATTTAATTATTAATTTGAATAAATGTAAAAGGCAGACAAGTATTAAAAGTAATTCTTACATTCAATCTATATGTGAGTTTAAAGAATAAACAGTTTATGCAATGACTTTAAGACGCGGAAAGTATAGGCTACGAGTTTCGAGACGCATTTATAAAAGCAACGTCCACACCAGTCTAGACGAGATAAGAAGCGAACACCTGCAAGCTATTTCTTAGAAAAATGGTATACAAGCGATTCAACTGCAAGATCCAGAAAGAACGCATAGCGAGCAACCAAAAGATCTGACGCAACTTTGAACGTCAGACGTTTCTAATTGGTTGAAAGAAAATAGACGCCGGCTGAACGTAGCGGTGGAAAAGAACGCTAACGGCACTTGTCAACTAGAGTCCAAGCGGTGAAGGTGCTTGAAGTGTTGCGCGCTGCGCATTAATAAAAGTTTAAATATGTAACATTTATTTTTTAATCAAGTGTAAAGGGTGTTGTTTTATGTGAGTTATTGAAGAACTGATTTGAATTTTTTCGAGAACTAATAATTATCATCGACAATGGTGTACACTACGATCGGCGAACTTTTCTAAATAAATAATGTGAAAGTAATTCGAACATGAACTAGCTACGAAAGTGTTGGCGCATGCGAGTGGGGTTTTCTTTTTCTTTTTAAATTAATTAGTTTATGTGTCTGCCTTTTACGTAAGTATTACATATCTATTTGTACCACATAATTTTTTAAATATAAATTGATTTATGTTATTTGTTTGGCTACATTTTTAATCAAAGTGATTTATAAGATTGTAAAAATTCTTTTTGTAACTTTATATAAAAAAGAAAACAACATGCAGGGCTAAAGCGCCAATAAAAAATCAGTTGTTATGTGAACCATTATAGTTTAATTTCACTATCCTATATTCCAGCGAGTACTTGTTCAGGAACTCCACAATCCCAAGTTGTAAGTTGTAAAAAGATAACAGGTAAAAAAAAATAGTATAGGCTTAACCTAAAAACAATATTTATTAATTATTTTTAACAAGTTATATTAAATTCATTATTCATTTTACATTTTTATATTTTTATAACGCCTAACGTTATAACGTCTGTTTAACCCAGAACTAAAATCAAGGACGTGCTACATGAATATCTGTATCTTTCTTTTAAATTGGTATGCAGTTGCAATTGTTCGCAAATGAATAATAATCCTGTATCTTTGTCATCAGTTATATTTAAATGAATATCTAAAACATGCTTTATGATTTGTGTTTTTATTTCTTTCTTGTGATTGTCAATAGGCCTAATATCATTTTAATCACTTCATGAGGGGTCGCTGGAATACTACCCCCCGGAAAACTACCCCCCCAAGCAGGTTCCTACGTCATTTTGACGTCAGATATCGGGGGGGGGGGGCAGTTTTCCAGTCACGCACACCCAAATTTCTATGCGGTTTATAAAAAAAAAAAACTAGAGGACTAACCTAAACTGTTTAGTCACAGTATGTTACCGATAACAGTATAATTGTAGGAACCTGCTTGGGGGGGTAGTATTCCGGCGACCCGCTTTTGCTAGAGGGGGTAGTATTCCAGTCGCGGACACGGCTCCCATATTGGTTAGTTGGCAGATTTCGTGACGTCACATTTCACCTGGGGGGGTAGTTTTCCGGGGGGTAGTATTCCGCATCCCCTTCATGAGCATACTTCTATTTTATTTAATACCTCATAATTCTCATTTATATTGTTTGTAATCAAGGATGTTCTACTTTTATTTTCAGAGCCATGCAAAAATAATTCTACTTTCAAATTTTCATTTATTACAATTGCATAGGTTACAATAGGTCTTGGCTTGTATTATATTTAAATATTGTTACATTGGTTTTATTTTTAATTTTAACCCAACCTTCAGGAATGTTAAAACATTTAGGAACGCCGCATAATTACAATAACTTGGTGTTTCTTTGTATCTTAAATATCCTTTTTACTCTCTTCTAGGGCTATAAACAACATATTTTGTTCAATTAACTTCTTTTTTCATCGCTGCTCTGTCGAAATTTAGTATTTTTTTGGAGATAGTGGGGACAGTTAGGAAATAGGCTAGGAACTGCATCTGTATTAAGGCGAGGACACTTTAAATTTACTGTAACAATTGGCTTAAATTTATGGCGTAAGTTTACTTTACGACCCTAGGCTAACCTATGGCAACAAAAGTGCAAGAATAATAAAAAAAAATCTAAAAGGTTCTAACCTATGGTAGTCGCAGTATGTTTACCTGTATTCAACATTTAACAGTAGAATGTAAAATAATGTCGTTGTCTGCAAAAATATCAGGCTAGGGTCGAATAGTAAAGTAGAATGTAAAACAACGTCGCCGTCTGCAAAAATATTAGGCTAGGGTCAAAAAGTAAAATTACTATTTGACCCTAGCCTAATATTTTTTTTGCAGACAACTACGTTGTTTTACATTCTACTGTTAAATGTTGAATACAGGTAAATATACTGTGACTAAATACCATATATTAGAACCTTTTAGGTTTTTTTCTATTATTCTTACATTTCTGTTGCCATAGAGCCTAGGGTCGAATAGTAAATTTGTGCCTCACAATTTGTCCTGATTTTAAATCTTGTTCTGTAACTGTCCAAGTAATATGCTCTTTGTAATTATAAAATGTAACTCACAAACCTTGGTATATTTTGTCGGTGTAAATGATACACGGGGAATAGCGGCAATTCATTTAGGTCTATTTAATAGGTTAACTTCTTTTAGGAAACTTAATATGTGGACCTTTTGTCCATTTATATAATTTCCTTTACAACCGGAACACAACACTTATTAGGCATTTTATAGATTATGTTAACACTAAATAAAGCACATAAAACAAAACAAAGTAACCTCAAAATATCTTGATCTTAACCAGCTGTCATGTAAAACAAAGCTTGAGATAAGCTGCGACATCTATCGGATTTATCTGGCGAGAAAATGATGGCCTTCTTATGCTGACATCACGTCACTGTGACGTCAGAGCCCGTAGGCCTTGTATTATAGGTGGTATTGCTGTAGAGCATAAGCCATCCGTTACCAACAGACCATTTGTGTTATTTTGGTTCAGTTTGACATTTTTCCTTTTACTTGTAAATGCATACATAGTGAACTAATAAATTCATTAAAAATCCAATATTTGATTTATATAACAGTTATCTATTTATTGTTATCAGTTTAGTTTGTATACTTTAAGGTAAAAAAATTATTATATTCTGTTTCACTTGACAACTTGTAGTATCTCACTGTAGTTATTTTCTCAATACATTTTAAAAGAGATTGTGGGGAGCACATATTAAAGGTAGAAACTATACATATTGTGACGGTTCATTAGACTAGCTAATTAAAGCATAAGAAAACCAGTTTAAAAAATTCAAATTGTGAAAGAATGTATCAGAATCAGCAAAATAAGACAAAATTAAAAGAAGAAGTAGAACCTCGTTTATCCGGAATAAAGGGGGCGGCGGTGTTCCGGATAACCAACGCTACCTTATATAATTTGGATTCCGAGTACAATTAAACTACAGTACGAAGAAATAAATGTTCTTAATAATCAAACTACTGTATAATAATCAGATATTGCAGACTAAAAATTTCAGTACTGTTCATACGACAGCTTATACGCTTTTGAAATTGTCAGTGAAAGACACTTAACATTGTTATTTACGCACTAATTTACACTTTAAAACACTCTATCTACAGTAGGCCTAACATGAAAACCCTAACAATAAATTGGTAATAAGACGCTAAATAAAAATTAATTTGCAAAACTTAAAACAACACTGCCGCGAAACACATCAAACTAAAGCTGTAAAGAGCGGAAATGTAGAATATTAAGGGTTTGGCTTTGGGCGGGAGAGGGGGGGGGTAGACAGACAAACTGGCTGACAGTGAATAGTGAAAGTGGCACATCGTGTGACTCATCCTAGTATCCCGTACTATGCGACTTTTCTCATACTAGTGTTAATCGATTTAGAGATGTTTTTTATTTTTTTTTACACGAAAATCGTTGGGGTTAACCTGGGTTCCAGTTAAGTAAACAGGAAAAATTTGAGGAAAATTTCATATTTTAAAAGTTATAAGTAAATTTAGAAAATTTTTTATAAAAGGATCAATTATAATGCAATAGCAGGCAGAGGAGATCTGAAATACGCTAAGTCAAAAGTCAAGCAGTAACAGGAAAATTCTTGTTTAACATCGCAAAAGGTTGTCAGCATCTCTCTGTTGCTAGGTCAATTCGAACCAATGTTAAATTTTATAATTGGAACGATTTTAATTATTTTTAGTTAGAAAGAGGAGAAAAACTAATTAAAAAGGTACAGTAGAGCGTCGAAAATCCGAACTAATTGGGACCGAGGGGGGTTCGGATTATCAATTTGTTCGGATTTTTAAAAACAACCAAGAAAAAGCCATTTAGGCTAAAATATATGCGCTTTAATCAATTAATGTGGTTAAACAGTACAAGCAGTAATGTAATTATAATACAGTATGCAACCTGCACAGAAGAACCTGCACGTACACAGTAGGGCCAACATGATTACACACCTAACTCTCAATTACAGTACAGTACATAATTAAAAGTTCACTTGTACATTGTAGTTAACACAAACGAAAAATAAAAAAAATACTGTATGTTCGAGACACTGTTATGATTACACAATGAGAAATGAATGAACTTTCTGTATGTTTACTGCTAGCGCTAAAGCAGCTTATTAGCGTGACAGTGAAAATACTGACAGCCAGTCTGCTGTGAGGGCTTGTGAGAGCAGGCATTAAGAAGTGTTTAAAAATAGATAATAATGTCAAACTGCGTTGAAGATTTTGTCAAATTTTTAACGACGCAATAATTGGAATTAACGAAAACGAAATTTTTGCAGGGGCTGCCTCAGAACGCGTTTGGATTTTTGACGTTTCGGATTATTGACGTTCGGATTATCGAAGCTCTACTGTAATAAAAGAAATTTGGTGGAGTCATTAGTTCAGAAATTACAGAACAAAAAGTTAAGACCAAAAATAAAACTTTTGAGTTTTAAATAAAATTAAAAATCCAAATAGGCCTAACAGAGACCTAAGAGACATAATAATCAACTAAATTAATTTTTAAATAATCATAACTTAATAGGAAAAAGGGGGTTTTAAAGTCATTCTTAGATCAAAAAAGGCCTATAACTTTAAAACTAAAAGGACATTCAAGTAAAATAAAATAGGGATAAATAACTAAGGCAATAAAGAATAACTATGCAAGGTTCCAACAAAAAGTCATTATTAAAAACAGAGTTCTGTAATTAAAAAGGAGAATTTTCAAATCAACTGAAAGGGAAATAATGACAAAAATGTATTTTAAATTGTAAAACATGTTCGAAATTAGTTAAACATATTGTAATATGGCAAGAGATGTGAGAAAAGTCAAAATGGGGGGAATCTAAAAATAATAATTGGGAGCGCAAAGTTAGGCTTCAGAAAACAGATGATATCTGGAGAACCAACGCTGTTACCGAAGATCCGAAGTCAGTTTTGTTTGTTTGGGAACAATCTGAAGAAGATAAAGAAAGAAAATTTCAAATTAAATAAATTCCAGGAAAGCAAATTTCAAATTTTAAGAAAAACTTTCGGAGCGGATAGCATGGTAAAAAATGGGAATACGACTACAATTCAAAGAGCTACATGAGCAGAAGGTCTTCACGAACAATATGAAACCAAATTGGGCCAAGGAGGAAAAATTTATGGCGGTTTGGGAGTTCAAGGCATAAACATTGGATTTTCATGATGGGACAAGAATTGGCTAAGTAAACATACCAGAGTCCGACCCAGCGAGAAAGAAAGAAGATATCACGCCAGAAGTCAAGGGTAGGACTAATTAAAAACGAAAACAATTCAATATCGAACAATTAAAGACAGATTTACAAATTTTGAAGTTACAGGATGGAATAGAAAAATCAACGAATATTTTAAACCTAAAAAGAATAATTGAAACGGTTGAAATAAAAGTTTCGCCAATTTCAACAATGGGAAATCTCTTGACTAAAGAAGGGGGCAAAAAGCCTACAGTTAGGGATTTTTCAAGTTAGTTGAGTCTGAGATACCGTAACGATACCCATGTTCTTCAGAGATCCAAAAAGGGCTTTCCAGAGCCTAGCTGAGAAAACGACTACCTTGGAATACTTGCAAAAGTAGCGGACTTGGAGCGTCATCAACATAAGCCAGAGAAAGTAAATCTTCAAGAAAACACGGTGTGCAGGCTTTTCGAAAACAGAACTCCGGTAAAGAGTAATGGACAGTTTAAATCGTTCTAAATTTCAAATTTGGAACTTCGAGGAGGGGTTTGGAAGATTTCCAGAAGGCCAATACAACAAGAAGAAGAAGAATCCAGGACAGAGGACCGAAAATAGAACGTCTTGTGTGATTGTAAGTAACAAACTATCAAGGTGTTTTCGATCCTAGAGAAACTTTGTAAGTAACTTTAATACTACATTGCGTACAAGTTAAATAATCTGTTTTCTTATAAAAAAATATTTTGTTCTTAAAAAATTGCTAAAATCATTTATAGAATTAGTGAAATACCTTGTGTCTTAAAGTGCTCTAATTATAACAATTTAAATAAGACGAAGGCATCTTCTGATCATAACAAATATAGCTCCACAGGGAACGACCTCGAGATCGGAGTTAAAATTAGAGCTAGTGTACGAAAAAAGTAAGCAAAAAAATTATCAATTCTTAATTAAAAACTGAAAATTAAAAAACAATTTCCATTTCTTGCCATCCCATCGACCTCTCAAAAAGGGTCAGACGGGCAAGTACGAGTTCATCGAAGTTAAGTTGAAGCGAAGAAGGAGAGAGGGGAGAGGGTTGCGCGTGGCATGTTATCGCTTACCAATTAGGCTTATGGATTATGACTGTGTTTGATCACTTGATCTCGTATTCGGCCAGATATGACAGGTTGGTTATAAATACATTGTATGTCTCAACAATCCTTATTTATTTACTTATCCAGCTTCGCTTAGATCTTATAGTTTGCCAATGATAACACAATAACTGTCAACAACATCAATATAGTTAACACCAAGAACAAGTGAACAAACCAAAAAATTACATACAAAAAAGATACAACACAAAGAAGCAATTCTCAAACACCTCTAAACTCCATAATAAACTCTTCCACTGAATAAAAATAGTGGTCTGTTAAAAATTAATTTAATTTTTTCTTAAAACTGGTGCCACTTCAGCTAAGTTGTAAGTACCATTCAAATCATTTCTTAATTTGTTTGTTTAGTTTAATGGCTTTCCTTTGTGCCTGGAAAAAATGCAATGGAATAATGAACACATTTTTTTTTCCAGAACCTGGCATTTGAAAGAATGGTGCCTTACCCTAGCCTGTACAATTTCAAAATGCCTATAAAAGAATTGTTCGGTACAATTTACAAAGCAAATATTGTTTAATACCTCCGACCAAATACAGGTTCTACTATTAAGACAACCTGAAATTGTATCGGATAAATACCTCCGACCAAATACAGGTTCTACTATTAAAACAACCTGAAATTGTATCGGATAAATGGGTTATCAAACTTTTACTACATATTACTGATAATATTAGGATTCCCATTCTTCAACCAAAATAACACAACATATAATAAATATTCTCTGAATTTGGTCGATCAGCACATAATCACTTAGTCAAACCTACTTATACTTGTTCCTGATATAACAACACAAATCCAATTAAAACATTACATCCAAGTGCTCTGGCGTTTTTGTGAACGATTGCACCAGTAATAAATTTCATACATCAATTTCAATGTCAATAAATACACTGCTAGCCAAACCTACAGGTTTACATAAATAAACATCAATGATTCTTAGTACATATTTATATTCATTGTTGGTAGCTTTAGAACTACATATATTTTATAATATATTATTTATTTATTGTCAACTGTAGTCTCTAGTTTTATTTTACCTTATTTATGTGGCTACATGTTTCACTGGCACAGGCAGCATCATCAGGCCAGCTATTTATGTCCACTCATACTACACAACAGAGTCTTCTGGTACCTCTCGAGTGGCGAGTTAAATTATTATTGTATTCAAATTTTGTTTTCTTTTTTTGACGTTTACAACCAAGGTACCAAAATATATGTTAAATTAAGCGTTGACAATAAATATATAATATAAATATTTATCATATTATTATTGCGTATGCTGGATATTTTCTCTTGTGCATTGTATAACTCATGCTAGATCCGTTCAGTTGAGCATTACAAGATCATAGATCTGCTGGTGTGCATTACAAGATCGTACCTCTTGCTAGATCTGCTTTGTTGAGCATAACAAAATCAAATCTCTTGCTAGATCTTTTTTTTTTTTTTGCTTTTCAAAGCGATTGTGGAAAGCATTTGCCAGCCAACACCAGCATTTTTAACCCCCGATGCGAACAGAGGGGTACGATAAGTTTGACGTGTCTGTCTGCGGCATCGTAGCTCAAAAACGGATGAACCGATTTTGAATTAGTTTTTTTGTTTGTTTGAAAGGTGACATATAGGCTACTTTACTTTTTCTAGAATCATTGTATCCTCATCCTACGTACAAGATTCTTCTGTTGGGCATTACAAGGTAACTCACGCTATTCTGGTTTAAAGTTAGTATCTAGTGATAGATATATCATATTTTTACAATGATTTGTTCCGACATTTGCCATCATTTGCATATAAAGAAAATAATATACTATATTTTAAAAGTATAAATCAACTCTGGTGGAAAAACTAAAGCTAACACATAGAAAACATAAACTTAGAGAACTATTAAAAATAAAGAGGAACCCACAACTAGAATTCTTTCCAGTTCTGGTTTAATCCTTATTCTTAACTCATACTAGATATGTCTTAACATATTTTAAATTTAATTAGAAAAATATTTATGTAGAACATACAGTATTTTTACTTTACATACTATTACTAAAATAAAATGTTCAAAATTGGTGTTTTCGCAGAACATTAAAATTGCAATCATTTATCAACTTCCAATACCAATTACAGTCTAGATTAACAAAAGCATACGTCAACGCAACACAGCGTCGATATACAATGTCCCTGAGTAAAAGGAAGTAAAAACAAAACAAATGTTAACACCAAACCTTAAACAAATGTTTTAATAATATATATTGTTATACTTACGTCTGCTCCTTAAATGTTGTAACTTGATATTGAATAAAATCTTTAAAACCAAGATAAAACAACTCACGCTTACAGACACGAGGCAAGACAAGATAAATAGGAACATATGATATCCGACAGTTTTGGTCCTCAGCTATTGTTTGTAAAATAATATTTGGTAATAACAAGAGAGTAACTTTTAAGATTAAATTATTGTATAAATAATTAACTAATCTATTACAATACTCAACCTTTGAAATCAGTCTTAAAAATAGTATACAGCGATTAATGACATGTCCGAGTTGTAAAAAATAACAATAATTGTTTATTTTACCCGGGTTACTCGTATTGATTCACTAATGCTGTGAAAAAAGAAAAAGCAAACTCGACATACACCTATTCTTTAATGTCGACTACTGTGCAAAAACATGACTGGTGCTTTCAGTTGGCTTATTATATCCAACAGAATGGTTTAAGCAAAACGGTGTTGGAAATAGTGAGATTAATGTTTTACCAGCCATGTTTAAACATAGGAGCACCAGCCTGCTTAAATTAATATAGTTCATTCCACTTTGAAAAGGGGCTACACTTTTTCAAAACGTTAGCGAAATTAATTGTTCACTGAAATATCTTTTACTCGCTAAAATTTTAACCCAACCGTTTAGAAGCTATAGCAATCGAAAAGAAATATTTTTCATTTTACTGCTGGATCTCATGTACAGTTCAATGCTTCATTATAAATTTCAATAATGAAAAAGTTATTTAGTTTTTGTAATTTAACATAACTTTTTTATAACATCTTTACATTGTTGCAATTCTACATAGTTAGAACACCTTATCGGTTGTATTTAAGATTGCATGTGATGCAATTACTCATAGGCTCCTACACCAAGTGAAGGCAACTCTATACACAATAATTTATTCATCTTTGGTGACTAGTGACTACAACCAACTACTTCCTTAGTAAATAATTACTTTCAAAATGATCAAACATCCAACCATGGATCAAAACATTCAGAGGTCTAGCCTATCAGTCATTAGTATAAATTTAACAAAATATCAAATTTAATGCTTTTAACATTCAAAAGACACAGTTATATCACTTTACATTCATAATACAGTCGTACAACTTTCTGTTTGGTCTCGACTCAAACAACTTAGTAATACTGACCTCCAGGCGATGCTAAGGCATAAATACACGGATAAAACAGTTAATGATGTGCGTTCGCTTACCTTTCGTAACCCAACCTGGATCTAGACTGGCCGAGTCGCTCGGATTCGAAGGTCAACAGGCAAGACGTGTACCAAAACGTTTTGAATAAATTCAAGAACCTATTTTGATAAAAGGGCTAAAATCTTACAAACTGTAAACGTGTACAAAAGAAAATAGCAATTCCAAACATTTAACTTTAAGATAAATAACAAACTTCGTGTGTCATATTGTACGTTAAATGCTAAATCTTGTCAATGTCAAGGCCAAGGGTGTCATAGATTACGTTATATGATGTTCGTTCAGCTTTTCACTGAGACTGATTGATTATCCAGGAAGAAATCGTATCTTTCCGGCATGGTGATACAATCGTCAACAATGGTGCCCGGAAGGAGATTTCTTCGAGTGTTAAACAATTCATCTTTAATTATAAAATTGTTTTAAAACTACCTCACAAACCTACTTTTGTGTGGAAATAAACTTTGACGTTATATAATTTTTTACAGCACAAATTACTATTTTATTTTACATGCTTAAAGTTTGTAAGATTTAAGCAATTTTTTCTTAGGAGGATATTGAAGTTATCGCCTGCTTCAACACATTGCCTGCTGACCTTCGAGAAAGAGCGACTCGGCCGATGTAGATACAGCTTGGGTTACTAAAGACCCTGGAACAAATAAGTATAGACAGTTTCTGTTATTTAACTTGACAAAAAAACAAACGGTAACACAGTACAAGCAGTACACAACTCTCATAAAAAAAATTAAAGGTTCATCAATAGCTACATTAATAGGAGTTCACAAAAGTAATTCATGCAAAAATATATCAAAATGTGCAATTTGCGAAGAAAGAATTTAAACACGTGCCTGTTGTAAAAGTAAATTCTGTCCAACCTTTACAGAAGCACTAGGGAGGATAAAGGAAAGAAATGAACAAGAAAGGTTATAAAATATTGCAAGTTAACCTCAACAGGAGCAAGGCAGAGCAGGAATTACTGCTACAATCATGAAAGGAATGAGATGTGCTCCCAGGACGCAACTCGTAGATCAGGTATTATTATCAGGCTAAATAGCAATATTGCAATAAGTAAGTACAGTGCAATAAAATAAAGGTTATGTTCTCGCCTGTATAGCTGCTACTACTCCCGAAATAATCACTTTGACACATTCAGGATGGACTAGAACAAAGGGTTAGATCCTTTGTAATATTATAAACACAGACGATTTTAATAGTAAATCCCCAGAATTTGGCGAAACTAGATTAGACAGAAGGGGATGCTTGGTGTCAGAGCTTATAAATGCTAATGGGTTGGTGGTTGTAAATAGAGGCAGGGAACCAACATTTAGAAGATTTAACTCTGAGTCTGTCATCGATTTGACTACCGGAGGGTATAGCTGGGTATATAAGGGAGGGTCTTGGACGAAGAATCTCTTAGTGATCATCAGTACATAGAGTTTCTATTGATTAAGCCAAAAAACAACAGAGGGTAAGGAAGGACTAACACTAAGAAATGGAAAAATCAGCCGTGGAATGTTAGGAAAATAGATAAAGTCAGGCTGAAATCATTCCTAGAAGAAATGAGGTTGGTTGATCAGCTAGGTCGGGTAGCGCAGAAGGAATAGGCAAATGAGGTAGTGCGAAGTACCAAGGAAAATATCCTGTATGCTTGCAAGGCGTCGATGCCTAAACGACAAAGTAAAGGTAGGTAGGCCTACCCTAAGTATTGGTGAACAACACTAGAAATCGCTAAGATCAGAAGCCTTTGTGTTATCAGAGCGAGAAGGAAAGCTACAAGATCAAAAGGAGACTCGCACTGTACGACAATATAAAGAACTAAAGAAAACACTAAAGAAGACTATAAAAGACAGTCAGAAGAGATCTCATTGTAACAATGGAAGATGACCCATGGGAAAAACCATATAAAATAGTATCACAAAAGCTAAGAAATAAGGGTCAAATTCCAGAGCTCCATAATCCACACTGGGTAGACGAAATTATAAGACCCCTTTTTCCATGTGGGAAGCTATACAAAAGACTAGAACAAAAGTAGCAGTCACGGAAGCAAATGGCTGGAGGAAAGTTAAAAGTAGGTGCAGCGACAGGCTTTGATACCATACCGAATGAGGTGCTCATGAAAGTAACCCGGTGAGTGGTACCCGGAATTGCTGCTGAGAACATATAATTATTGTTTAAAACACAGGAACTTCTTTGGCAAGTGGAACAAACAGAAAGTATTTTTGTTAAGAAAAGCTGATCAACCACTAGATAGGCTTCATCTTACAGACCACTATGTTTGTTAGATACAATGGGGAAGCTATTAGAGGGACTCATTATGCAGAAGATTTAAATATTCATGCAGAAAAATAAAATAAATTTATCGCAAAGACAGTTTGACTGTTGGCGCTATTCTAAAAGCGGTAGATATCGCTAAGGAGGGAAGAAGTGGTCAGGGAAAGAGAAAGGGGTTCTGTGCCTTTGATATAAGAAATACCTTCGACACTGTGAGGTGGGAAGACATCATAAGAGGACTGGAGAAGAAGAGTGTACCTCAATATCTAATAAGGTCGATAGAAGATGACTTCAAGGACAGGTCGGTAATCTAGAAGGAAGAATTTACAATAGAAGAGCCAATGACTTGTGGTGCTCCTCAAGGATTACGCGATCCATTCAGGGCCATTTCTTTGTAATGTAATGTACGACGAAATATTAGAAATACAGCTGTCAGAGGATACCCAGCTGATAAGGATTGCAGACATCCTTATAGTCATATCAAGCAGTGATGATATCGACTTGTTAGAAGTAAGAGTAAATGAAGCTTTGTACAGATTGAAACAGTGCTTAGACTCAAAAGGCTTGGAATTGGCTTTGGACAAAACTGTGGCAGTATTAGTGACACAAAGAAAAAGATTTATGTATCCACAAATTCAAATTGGCGGGAAAGCAGTCAAACAGGATAAACAGCTTTAACAGATAGGAGTAATAGATCACGGACTTAGTTTCGGGCCGTACCTAGAGGAGATATCAAAGATGGCAGTGAAAACTAGTGTAAATATTTCTAGACTTATGCCTAATATGAACGGGCCAAAAAAAAGAAAGTACGGTGGTACATTCAAGACTACTATACGCAGCACCTTTGTGAGTGGAAGTCATGCATAAAGAATGTTATTGGAAGAAGTGTGTTATTGAAGTGTGTTCAATGATGTATTGGTAATGTATTCAGTGCAGTAATGGTAATATTGAGTAAGCCTCCTATTGTGCAGAATGAAGGGACCAAACTTGGATGGAAATAGATCTAAGTATCACGTCAAACAATTAGCACGGAAGAAACTCCTGATAAATTGACAAACGAGATGGGATGAAGATAGTAGTGGTAGATGGACAAATACGGTGACACCTTCATTAGGAAACTGGGTTAGTAGTCAGCATGGTGAGGTTAACTTCTACCTAACGCAGGTCTGTTCAAGCCATGGATATTTTAAATCCTACCCAAAAAGGTTTAAACCGGTAGAGAACTAGAATTGTAGATTCTGGGATGGCAACAAAGATTATGTACTGCACACAATCTTCGCTTGCGCAGCATTCGAAAAGAAATGAGCAGAAATAAAAGAGCAGTTAGGAGAAGAACTCGCACGTGAGAATTTGGTACAACACATGATGAAGTCGCATGAAAGATGATGTCTTATTGAAGAATTTGTCACAAGTATCATGAAACGGAAAGCTTGTCAATTAAATAAGCTGAACTATAGGAATGCTGCTTAACTGCTGATACAACTATACTGTGAAGTTATACTTTGCAACTGTTTCCACAGTAGAGTAAGAAAATGGGAGAAAAGATGTTATTGTTTAGTGGGAAAACCAGATAAACCGGGAGTCCCACACTCCGTGAGACTTGTTTCATGATGAATTAAAATAAATAAAATTATAATAATACCTATATAAATAAGAAAAGAAATATAAAATATTCCCTATTCTTATCTGCGAGAGGGTTCGTGGGTAACTGCTAGTTTATAAATATATAAAACCACTAAAGTTAAAAACTAGAAACCATCTAATAAAACTGAACTGTTTAACACTCGAAGAAATCTTCTTCCAGGCACCATTGTTGATGATTGTATCACCATGCCGGAAAGATACGATTTCTTCCTGGATAATCAATCAGTCTCAGGGGAAAGCTGAACGAACATCATATAACGTAATCTATGACACACTTGGCCTTGACATTGACAAGATTTAGCATTTAACGTACAATATGACACACGAAGTTTGTTATTTATCTTAAAGTTAAATGTTTGGAATTGCTATTTTCTTTTGTACACGTTTACAGTTTGTAAGATTTTAGCCCTTTTATCAAAATAGGTTCTTGAATATATTGAAAAAATTTTAGTACATGTCTTGCCTGTTGACCTTCGAATCCGAGCGACTCGGCCGGTCTAGATCGAGGTTGGGTTACGATTTTAAATTGGTGAACTGCTTAATTTTGTATAAGTTTTGTTCTATTTAGAGTTTAAATTAACAAGGGGAGAGGACGATTTTCTAAATAACCACGCTTAGCTGCCATAAATATATACAGGGTGTCTACTGGTTTTTGAAGCCTTAGTTTTTTTACTTTTTCTATTTAAAATAAACTCCCACCAATTTAGCAAAATCAAAACTAAAAAACGCAGAACTATGTAGTTTTTACTAGTAGAAAGTGGATATGTGTGTGCCGTTAGGTTGTTGCAAACAAGAAATATAACAGGGTCAAAAAAACAGACCTTGCATATTTTCAAAATTATACATAAGCAGCTAAGATAAAAAGCGAAATATTTTCTTAGTATGCAATAGTTTTTTTTTTAGTTTAGTTTCTCTGAAGCAGTTTAAAATGTTTTTCACAGTAAAAAGTCAAAAAGATTTCAATTTTGCTAACTGTCATTTTAAATCAGAACCAAAATAAGAAAGTACAAACTTCATTGCTAAGCATACAAGTAGTAAACTTTTGAAAGAAATAAATTTACTTTATATGTTTGTTTTACAAAATAGGGCAGTACTAATATATGAAATCATCCCGAATATTAAATGATAACAAAATGTGCTATAACAATTTTGACAATGTAAAAAGAGAAAGGGATTAATGAAGTAGTTTTTTAGAGTTTTGACAGTTAGTGGCTGTTTGCAGCACAAAGTGCAGTGTGCTGGGCGATGGGATCG
>JAGFPH010003505.1:45433-65126 GCA_018207615.1 Philaenus spumarius
AAGTGCAGTGTGCTGGGCGATGGGATCGCCAACCCCTACGCCAGAGAATTATTAAAGATCAATTTCTTTACCTAATGTTTCATATCTTGGCATTTTTACCAGAGACTCTTTGATATACCACCATCGATGCATTTTATGAATGTAAAGAGATGTAACTTTGTCATTTCAACATTACATACTTTATAAATTTTTAAATGTTTGGAATTTCTGCTTTCATACAGGATGGAAACACTCAAAAGCTGAATATAACAATAACCTTTGGAATGTTAGTTTTACCCTTGGGCTTGAAGTGGATCAATAATGAAGTACCTTAAAGAAGAAGCTTAAAGATAAAATTATGACTAGCGGTCTAGACTTTTGTGTTAAGACAGACCTGTTTCCCTTTTTATACACTGATATATTTTAAAAGTTGAAGCAAACCATAAGATATCTTTTATTCTTGCAATTATTATTCTAATAAGTTACCCAACATTTTTAGCTGCAAATACCCCTGCTATTTGTAGATCACCTTGAAGCCATTAAAAGAGCTTCCATATAAAAACTAATCCTCTTTCATTTTGACTAGCTGCGCGATGGTCGGTACTATGAAGAGAAGAAGAAAAGATAAAGCAACGTACAAGGAGAATTGGCAGAAATAAAATGCAACAGCATCGTGCGTAGGAATAAGATCTTTGAGCATCTGGAGCGATACGACCAGCAACACTACGAGAGCGACGCCCACAAACGGATAAAACTTCAACAGACTTCTGTAACAAAATTTTAAATTGTTCTTACTTTACATGAAACTGGGCCAGTGTGTGTGTTTACAAATACCACTTAACAAGTAAATCATTAATCTAACAGTATTTAAGTTTTTTTTTACTTTCTTAGTTATGTGTAACACACAAACACATAAAACAACACATTTAAAAACACAGTTAACAGTGTACACCTATATGTTTGTGTGTTTTGTACTTAATGTTTTGACGATCTCCATTCACGAGATATTCTGATGATAGGACAGACGTCCCGAAACGCGTCATATAAATAAACAAAAAGAGGTCATTGATGGAACAATATAAGGTATCATATTATAAATTTAGACCTGGATACTAAAAAATTCATTTAATAACTTTATATTCAATGACGGATATATAACGTACACATGTCATTTATGAGTGCATGCTAGTATTTACATTTTTTTAAATTGCGACATATCAAAAATGATAATTAGCAGGAAAAAGTATAATGACCATTTTTGTACATAATCGCATGATCTACAAAATTTATAAGAACTATTTTTACGGTAACGCGAAAAAAAAGAAATATTCGCGAAAAACCGTCTGCTTTTACTAGGGATGTGTCGATACCAGATTTTTCGATTCTCGATACCGATACTATGAAAATTGATTCTCGATACCGATAACTAAAAAAAAAAAAAACAACAGGGGAAAAAATAAATAAAATGACGAATGTCCGCAAAGAATACGATGTCCGAATATCAGCGCTAATTTTAAAAAACGCCGGCGTTAAAATAATTTAAGTACCACAGTAAATGCCCGCAAAAAATCAATGCCCGAATATAATTAGTACCAATTTTATGAACTACCATTGGTGAAATGTTATTAAAAATAAAATGACTGCGCAAAACAATACGACGTCCGAATATTATTAGCGCTAATTTTATAAAACGTCGCATTCAAACGCAATTTAATATACAACAGCGTATGTCCGCAAAAAAACCTACTCCCGAAAACAATGGAATGTCCGCATAAGAAAATACAATTAACGTAGTTCAATGAAAAACACGTGAGAGTTTCAGTAACGAAATAGCAGAATGCGTTGCAATTTAAAATAAAACAAGTTTTTAATTATTCGGAATAATATTTTTTACGACTGACTAGGATTGCGTTACTCGGAATATCATATGTTTTGTTTCTGAACGTTCAATTCGGATAAGTTCAGAAATAATCGGAACTTCAATCATCGAAAATTTGATTCGACGGCGTCAGTTTAGTCCCGGAACAAAGTACTGTAATATCAAGTTAATAACGCTGTGTGTAAATACAGTATTCAGTTTTAGTGCAGTGTTTTATTAATTTTTTTTATTAAATTTAAATATTTTTGTTTTAGTTACCGCATTAGTTAATAGTAGAGCGTCGATTTGTTCAGGTAATTAAATTGTGTAGGCCTACTCACTTACGAAGGCCGGCCAAGCGCTCGGCTGACTCAACAGCGGCCGCTGTTCCGTTGAGCGCACAAACTCCCTGAAGTCTACAACTCGGCTTATTATGCGAGTAAAAACCTTTAAATTCGGAATTACGTGCACGACGTGCAGTACTGTAATGTACTTATTCATTTACAGTATATTTCCGCTTTCGGATAATCGACACTATACTGAATTAACATATTAATTTGATTAAGTTTAGTTAGTTGAGGATATGTGGAAACTTAACCGGAGTAGGCTAGTCTTTTAAGCAATGGCATCGAAATTGTGGCAATATTTTATAATAGACATTGAAAGTGATTGACTTTTGTCTGTAATTTAACTTAGCTGAATACTTGTATTTAATTATCTGTACATAACATACTTAATCATTTCAGTATTCAAATTAAATCTTATACTTTATTCTTAAATTCATGTTAAATTCCTTGAATAATAAATAGAACCGATTTGACTCTAGAACCGGGAACCGAAAAAAATGGAACCGACCCATCTCTAAATAAAAAGTAAAACAAAGGAATTCCGTCGGGACTCCCATAAAAATCATAAATCACGGGTAGCGTAAGTCCCAACAAGTTTTACCCGATTTCAAACAAATAAAATTATTACTTTAAAGTTTAAATACTTTTGTTACCGATCTATAAAATGTGTTATTTTTCTTCACAGTAGACACCCTAATTCTATAGACACGATAACAAACGAATCCATAAGTGTTTGACCTTGAGCCTACTCTAGACTTCTTGTGTACAAATAACAGCCTACGCAAGAATAAAAATAAAACAAGAAACGTTTACTTAAGAAAGGAAACAATTGCCTAAAACATTTTACTGGGGAAAATGTCTACTTACATAAAATTAATAATGTTTTACATTTTCCCTACTGTTATTTATTGTTAAATGCTGAATTGAGTTAAAATACAGAGAATGCGATTGCAAATACCGGAGATTACAGTCTATACGAGAAAGGGCAGTTCTGACAACTGAGTATCTCTTGGTATCGGTAATCGGTATCGAGTTTCGGCTATCGATTCTCGATACCAATACCAAAGAAAAAGTATCGGTGGTATCGAGAATCGACCCATCCCTAGCTTTTACCTTTAACCTCGAATAACATTTTTAGCACAGACCGGACGGATAGGGTCTTTTGAAATAATAAAACCAAAATTTTCAGCTCTAACCTAGATTGAACGGGTAATGTGAACTTGCCTTTTCTGTATCGGTGAGGCACAAGCTAGTCCAAACAGAGTTCCACTGACTCTCACTAGAGAGAAGAGAGGAGTGGTCATGACGTGAACGTATTCAGGATTTTGACACCATTTGAAAGCTAGTCTAACAGACCACTGCGGATCGATACCTGTGAAACATTAACAAAATTAATATAATCAAATGTTTCACATGGATTGACTGCAAATGTACTGGCCGTCACCGAGCGTTCATTGAAAATACCAAATAAACTTGATTAATATACTACTAGAAGATACCCTTTGCAAGCTTCACACAGCCACCCTTACCTCAAAATACCTTGTGCTCAAAATAATTAAAATGTATGAAACATAAAAGCTAGCTTTATTATGCCCCACTTTTAATTTGAAATTTTGTCACTATTTAATAAATGACTTAAATGATATTCATCTATTTTGTTTAAAAACTGAAACAAGTCATTTATTATCATTATTGTAAATTAACTGAGGCATAATAAAACTAGCTTTCTCTTGCGATATTTATTTATAAAAACAAATATTAATACTCATCTAGTTTGACTTTTAAATTATAACCTTCTGTGTATTGAAATAATACACCACTAATATGAAAAAAAAAAAACACTTTCATTCAGAAATATTGCATTTTCTCAGTTAATGCTTGACTCAATGATAAAAAAACCATACACCGTTGGATTTGTAATAAAATGTATTATAAGTTTGAACTACCTGCCATCTTGAAATGGATAACCGCAACAAAATTTTAATTTTGCACACTTGTATAAACCAATGTGATAAACTTTCATGAGTTCTTAAACCGTTCATCAGATACAGTAAGACCTCGATAATCCATCATCTTGAAAATTGGCACTCATTAAAAATGGCAGTTTTTGTAATTATCGTGTGATTTAGGCCCGGTCTACGCTGTCCGTTGGCTCCGCATCCGTCAAAAACAGTGTGTAAACATCTACTGCTCAATAAACTTGTCCAACACAAACATTTCAATCAACATTTCTCCTAAAAATCGAACCGATTCAAAACAATGTGCTCTCGTCGTATTTAAAAACGTTCCCGGTTTCGTTGCTGACAGTATTTTGTTGAACGTATTCCACTTAATGAAGATTATTTGAACTAATTGAAGTCTTTGGAAAAAGATACATCGAATTTCTTGTAAATAGTTGTTCGATTTAAAACCGCTTTGCACGGTTTGGAAGTGAAAGGGATTCGAAGAATTTGTGACAGGCTGGAGTAAAAATAGCAAACCCCCACCACGTACTGACTAACGGAAGCCAACAACAAAGGGGAATGGAGCCGTCCCTACCCGAGGCCCATCGGTTAGCGGCAATCTCTTTACACAGTTATCGTTACGTAGTTTCAACGTGTAATTTACGTGTCCGTATATAGTACATGTGCGTTTATTTAACCGTAGAACAGGCATGGTTAAAGCTAAAATTGGCCAGCCCGTTTTTAGCGTTTTGCAAGCATATTTTTAAAAATTCGCCAAAAGTAGTAAATGAACCCCAATCCAAAAGTGTTCAGTAGCTTTTTTGTAGAAGAACCTTCAAAGAATTCAAATATGCCACTAAAAATTAGTTTATTTTGAAATTGTAAAAGTTATTAGCTCAAGAAACAAAAAATGTTCAGTAACGAAAGGAAAAAGTTCAACTTTAGGCCTACATAAAAAGTAGTAAACATTTTTTGTAATTTTTTTCATAAATGTAAAAAAGTTTCATAATTTAATTCTAAATAGAACTGTATAAAAACATTTATCAATTTCAAATTTTTTATTTTGAAAAAAACAGTTTTTATGTTCCAAGTACACGACTGGTAACAAACCTAGGCCTAGATTGTAACGTCATTTACTAATATATGCTTTGCCCAAAAATGAAATATTATTATAACAAAGTGTAGAGGATAAATCAAAGAAAAGAACGGTATGCTTGTCTATCCTTAGTTCACAAAAGTGTTTGAGCTATATTTATTTGAATAACAAAATGACATGAAGAGTTTGAGTCGATATGATGCGGGCAGCTACTTCATATAAACAGCGTGGGAACCCACGCGCTAGGCGTTCTCACCAGAATGCCCTAATTATGTACTTTCCACTGCTGTCTAGACAAACACAAAACCGGTTATTTCTGGATTACTTGACACTGTTCGAAACTTCAGACTTTGCTCTACAAAATGGTGTAAAGAAATCTGTCAAAACATAAGGCGTTGCCTTCACAATATCCGTTGACAAATGGCCTGTTTATTGGTTGAGAGACTGTCCAATCGCAAGGGTTTACAATACCTCTTGAATTAAATAGTAATTTTACAGAGACATCTGATTGGAAGACACCAACAGAAAGATAAAATCATGACGAATCCAATGGTATCGTTATAATTGCCAAATAAATATTAGTGTAGGCGGTCTTAAACGTCTAAGAAGTGGGAAATAACAATACAATTGTATGGAGATTCGCGCACAGAATGAGCTGTAGGCCGATGTGCATATTTTAAAACGATGATTACGTATGTAAATATACGTTTTACGAAAAAGTTGTAAATACAAAAATTAAAGTTTAATTCATTTCCTTTCCAATGGTGCCAGTTTTATTACGATTGGATAATTTTAAGTGGGTTAAATTAGCGATTATGCAAATACATGCAAATTTTTGCAAATGTGTCAAGTTGTTGCGTTCTGCGCCTGAGAGAAGGCCATGCATGGCCTTCTGCCAGTTCCAGAGTTAAAGTCTATTCCCAGTTCAAACCGTTTTAAAGGAAGACCTCGATAATCCAGCATCATCGGATCCCCGAGCGTGCCGGAAAACGCACAAACAACTTCTAAACTAAGCAAGAGAGTACACATGTTAAGTTTGGTAGAATGGTTACGAGGCATCCTGTATAAATAAAAACAAATACTTTTATAAATCTTAACCTTACGTGCAATGTTTATTCGGATGTTGTGTAATACAATAATATATTGTAGCAGGCTAACACTATAATTACCAAGAGCTAGTTGAAGAAAGTAAGATGATATTGAGAGAAGCATAACAGCAGTTGAAATACAAAGCAGCTTAAACTGTCCACTGGAACGCCACCAGTCTCGAATACACCACTTTCCAGAATCAGTCAACCAATAGCCGAGTAATAAACCTGCACATTATATCAAACAATTAATTCTTTGCTTACATCGATATAGGTTTACTTAGGTCACAGATTTAGGTAAGCCTTTGGGCGTTGAACATGCTAACTAAATTGGGACAAACCGCCTAAATTGATGGAATTTTAAATTATAATCTTTTCTTAAAGATAAAACCACGAACACAACCATTTATAGTTAATACTTTAATTTTTACAAAGAATTGAATACTTATACAGTTTGTCTGTAGGCATAAAAAGAATTGTGTAATTATTTATAAATGAAACTAATTTTTAAAATTAGTAATTGATTTTAATGTCCCTTACACAAACAATTATCCACATTTAAAAATAAAACAAAACAGGAGAGACTACAGTGTGAGGTCCACGAATGCCAAGCTCAAACGGCAAGTGGGATTGGTGCTACAACTGCAATAGTCTCAAAAACATACACAGTACAACTACAATCTTTTTTGGGATCACCTTGAAAAAAATCACTATAAAAAGTTTACTAATCCGTTAAAAATTTTTAATTCTTCGAGGCATTAAAATCTACTTTCAAGTCTTTAATAAAATATAGAAACAACGAAATAGTGGGTTTTGGTGGAGCAATACAGATAACCAAACCAAAGTCAAATATCTTGAGCCATCAGTGTAGGACTTGTCTTCTGGTTGGGCACATCATGAACACAGAGCAAACGTTTGAACAACATTTTTATTTTATTTGCGTTGTTATGTGTGAGGTTCAAAGATCACCAAAAAAGATTAATAAATAATCATAATTATAATAATGAGTTGAAACTTTTTGATATACTAAGTAAGAATAAATTATTATTAAGTTAGTAGAGCTACTTCTTAACCCTCTGTCAGACCACTCAAATTGTGACAACTCAACTTGTATTGAATATTTCACCCACTAAAAATCATCCAATCGCAATAAATCAGAAACCGTTGGAAAGGAAATGATCTAAGCTTTAACTTTTGTATTTACAAGTTTTTTCTAAAACTTATATTTACATACGTAATCATCGTTGCAGTTTTTGAGTTTTCTAAAAGCCAATTGTGCGCAAATTTTAATGCGCCGAAACTACCTTTAATTTCAGTTTCTATGTCTCTCAATACAGCCCGCCCGGTATTTTTCTGATTTATATCTGTATACTGAAGGATTCATCACACTTTTAGCTATCTGAAACTTCCATCCAATCAAAAATCGGACAAATAGTTCAAAAGTTGTGGGGCGTTTTGTAGACCCTTGCAATTGGTCAGATTTCAACCAATAAAACAGCACATTTTGCGTTCGAGATATCTCTTATAATTCGAATTATTTCAATAGAATTTTTATATCTATTTATATACCAAAGTTCAATCTTTCGTTTGGTATAAAGCAAACTAAATTTGACTGGTTAGGTGTCATTCAAACAGCAGTTGAAATTTCATATTTGCACAGAACTCATACTACCGCTTGAGATTGCAAAACAAGGCTGTTTCCATTGTCTTCAACGGTCATATTTTGAATTTCCTTTGTCCGCACGAGATTTTTGTTTCATCTCACTTTTGTAATTCAATTGATTTTAAGTAAAACAATTTTATGTTATGGTAATATACAAGTATACAGTTCAATTCTTTGATTTATTCTCTACACTTTGTTATAATAACATTTCATTTTTGGGCAAAGCATATATTAGTAAATTACGTTACAACTAAGCCTAGTTTTGTTAGCAATCGTGTATTTGGAACATAAAACTGGTGTTTTCAAAATAAGAAATTTGAAATAGATAAATGTTTTTATACAGTTCTATTTAGAACTAAATTACGAAACTTTTTTAAACTTACGAAAAAATTACAAAAAATTTTTATTACTTGTTATGTACGCCTAAAGTTTAAACTTTTTCTTCCGTTACTGAACATTATTTGTTTCATGAGCTAATAACTTTTACAATTTTACATGAGTAAATTTTTTACTGGCATATACGGATTCTTTGAACTTTTTCTTACAAAAAAGCTATGGAACACTTTTGGATTGGGACAGAATTACTATTTTTGGCAAATTTTTGAAAAACTGCTTGTAAAACGCAAAAAACGGCTTTTCATTTAAAAAAATTAACTTTGACAGTTGTAGGGTTAATGGTTTTCCTAGCAATCCTTAGTACACTTAAATCTCTAATTGGTAATCTATATATATATATATATATATATATATATATATATAAGAGGCTTTTCCTGACTAAATGACAGACTGACATAGAATCAAAGAGGACAAAAACTACTTAAGATACAAATAGAAAAATGTTATACATATTCTTATAGGTCTATTATAGACACACACTAAAAAAGGATTTTGCAAAAATGTTATACATATTCTTATAGGTCTATAGACACACACTAAAAAAGGATTTTGCAAAAATGTTATTTTAATCCTTTCCACTCGAGTGTCGGGGCAGCCCCGCACCCTACTAATCTACACGAACTCCTATGTAGTGCGAGCCCCGAACTCGCTATGCCAACGTTTTTTGATTGCATTTGAACGGACATAGTTACTTTGATAACCGCTATTGTTGAAGTTTAATATGTGCTGCTATCTTTGGATTTTTTTTACAAAAATTTGAGTTCAGTTTCTGTGGTAAATAAATCTTAGAAAATGTAATGTTTGCCGTCTTTGGCCGCTCTGTAAACAGCTGTCTGCTCTCGCCGTTGTTTGGTTCCTACTTACTACGCAGTTTTTAAGTGAGCTTACGCGTTGTTTAGTTTTGTTGTACTAGGTTATCGTGTGTAATTTTACCATTTATTTTTTAATATTGTCCTTTTTACAATAATGATTGTTGTGAAATAAAATTAAGGAAGACGACAGCAGTTTGTTACAAAATCACGGTGCAACTTTTGTTTCGAACCCGAGTGATTCCAATATTACCAATAAGTTTTGAAAAAAGCTTTTCTTACTAGTTTTTACCTATATAATGCTGTTGCTAAGCAATAAAATAAATAGTTGAGGCAATTTTGTACAAGTTGGTGTCAAAACAGATTTTTTCATAAAAACTAATTTTTTACAAAAAACTTGTTTTTCAATTATAATTTTTTTATAATGTATTATTGTGTCTAAAACATTTGTAAACCACTTAATTTTGTTTGTAAGGATATAGAAAACAAATAACAAATATAGGTCTTCCCATTGAAAATGTGTCCAAAATTTTGGATTTCAAGATTTCAAAATGGAGACCTTCAGCTTCGAATCAGGTATGCTAACCCCTCAACTGCAATGTTGCCCTAATTAAAATAGACCTATACCACAAACTTGAAAATTAAATAAGTTGTTTATTAATTTGTCTTAGTCATTTCATTTACTATTGCACTAAGAAATAAAGACTTGCGATACATTCTAGAAAGAATTACCTAAAACAGCTCCCAGAATGCACTGATGCGGGAAATGGGCAGCCACATACACCCGAGAGAGAGAGACAAACACCAGCATTATACAAACGACTGTCCAAATTAACCGAATACGAATTTTCTTCTGATCTTCCCTATAACAAAAATATATACAGAAACTTTGTTAATAACTTTATAAAAATAGTCAATCACAGTATCTATTGCATCAATTCATTCCTTAAATCTTTAAATACCCCTTAGAAGTTTACCTTATGTCACATTGTTAAGAATTGTAAACAATTAAACACTACCACAATGATTGAAAAATTATTTATGTAGTTTATTTATAAACCTTACATACATATCGATAGGATTATGTGGTCACCTTTAAACTATTTTAAACCTTAGATCAGGGGCCTATTCCACAAAAGGTTGGGACTAATACAGTAGAGCCACGGTTATCTGAACCCCGACTTACCGAGTTCCGGGTTAACCGAAGTAGTCAAAAAAATAAAAAAGTTGAAATTTGGTTTGCGGTAGACGCATGCGTTAAAGTAACCGCTCAAAGTGAAATCCGAGTATAGCGGCAAATCTAGTGAACTACTTATATTAGTCATATACTGAGACGCGCTCAGGATTGGGGTTCCGATTGGAGTTAGATCTCTGAGCGAGTCTCGAAACGCAGGACGATTCCAACGAAGATTGAGCGGGCATTGACACTACATGTGATTCTAATTTTAGAGGGAGACCGGAGTGGACGTCGAAGCAGGACCTACCATTAGTTAATAGCGATTTAATAATTTGTGTCTATCACGATTAATTATAACGGTATGGCCGGCTAAGCGAAATGCGAGTGGTTACCGTAATCCGCTGGGGCCGATATGATAGTCAGTAGTCTGTTTGGCTGGTAAAATAAGGTTAGGGAGATATAGCATGGTCAGGCTATAAGGACTCCGTTTACGTTCCAAACCTGTTTCGTCAAAAATGGTTCCGGTAAATAAAACGTACAGTTTTAATCATTATTAAATACTGTACAATACAGTAATTTAAATACTTTGCTAATCATCAATACAATTTTGTTAATGCTTTTTCACTAAATGTCACGTTGTTTAATAAAACTCAAACTTGTTGTGTTATGGCAATGTGCAGTGTAAACCAGTTAAAACCAGCACAGTAGTGTAAAAATATAAACGGCCCACAATTGAGTGAATTCCGTTAACAGAAAACACTTACGGACTTCTTTAAGAAATTATTTTTTCAACTGGAACATGTACTGTAACCTATGTATGTCTTTTTATCATTTTGTATTTTATTTTTATTTGGATGTTAGTTTTTCATTTGATAATACAGTAGATGCCTTTTTCACATCTTTAACCACGTTTTGATGATTTCCCCAGTTTACCATACGTTTACCTCTCGATTTTTGACAGTGTTCGTGTTATCAGAGTTTCCCCTAGTCCGAGGTAACTTCAGTCCATATTACCTGGATAATCGAGGTTTTACTGTAATTAAAATTGAATTCATTTTTAATTATCACTAATATAGCATACTGGATTAAGTTAACAGTCTGGAGATACCCCTTTAACTGTTTAGTTAGTGGGTAGAGAAAAGCCAAATTCAAAAAATGTTTATAAGTATAAAAATGTACTTCTTTTGTCTGTGGCAACATTTAACTGCTTAGTTAGTGGGTAGAAAAAAGCCAAATTCAAAAGATGTTTACAAGTCATAAAAATGTACTTCTTTTGTCTGTGGCAACTTTTAACTGTTTAGTTAGTGGGTAGAAAAAGCCAAATTCAAAAGATGTTTACAAGTCATAAAAATTTACTTTTTTGTCTGTGGCAACTTTTAACTGTTTAGTTAGTGGGTAGAAAAAAGCCAAATTTAAAAGATGTTTACAAGTAATAAAAATGTACTTCTTTTGTCTGTGGCAACTTTTTGTTTAGTTAGTGGGTAGAAAAAAGCCAAATTCAAAAGATGTTTACAAGTCATAAAAATGTACTTTTTTTGTCTGTGGCTACTTTTAACTGTTTAGTTAGTGGGTAGAAAAAAGCCAAATTCAAAAGATGTTTACAAGTCATAAAAATGTACTTTTTTTGTCTGTGGCAACTTTTAACTGTTTAGTTAGGGGGTAGAAAAAGCCAAATTCAAAAGATGTTTACAAGTCATAAAAATGCACTTCTTTTGTCTGTGGCAACCTTTAACTGTTTAGTTAGTGGGTAGAAAAAAGCCAAATACAAAAGATGTTTACAAGTCATAAAAATGTACTTTTTTGTCTGTGGCAACTTTTAACTGTTTAGTTAGTGGGTAGAGAAAAGCCAAATTAAAAAAATGTTCATAAATCTGTGGCAACTTTGCCTCCATATCCAAAATAAGAAATTTTGGCAACTGCTCAAAATTTTTAAATGTAGGCCCCTCATTTTGAAGGTCTTTATAAAAACAAACAATTCAAACTAGAGGTCTCTATCTCAAACCTTCCAAAAATACCAACAGTTAAAAGAATTACAATTCTTGGGAAATCCTAACTAGGAGAACTTCAATCCACAAGTGGTCTCTGACCAGTCATAACTGTTTTGGTCCTTAGGTCTTATCAGTGGTTCAGTAGTTTCCATACTAACATCAGCCTTTTACCAGAGTAACATTTATCTTCAACTTTATCATGGAGTTAAGTGAACAGGAACATATAACAGTGTTAATGATGCGTGGCTACGGTGATCGAATTCAATCTTATTCAAAGATTCGTTTCCAGATCGACACCCTGTATCAAGATCTGCTGTCAAAAAATCTGTTATTGAAAAAGCTGTCAAAAATCAACGTATGGTTTAGGTATGATGGGAGGACGAGTATTGGACCATTCTTATTGAAGGGAACCTTACTGCTCAGATATACTTAGCTGTGCTCGAACGACAGATCATTCCAGCTATCCAGGCATACATAAATGGTTTTTAACAAGTTTGGTTCTGACAAGACGGAGCTCCCCCACATTATGGCTGATAAGTCCGCCAGTATTAGGATAATGTTTTTCCAAATAGATGGATTTATTGAGTGGCCTGTCAGATCACCAGACTTGTCACCACTTTGTATGGGGTCATGCAAAAGAACGAAACAAAACCACAGGGCGTTGATTTCAGAAATCGAATTGTATAGGAACTAGGGATGGGTCGATTCTCGGTTCCAAAAGTCGATTCCACTGATTCTCGGCACTGGAATCGGCATCGAGTCGACTCCGTGAAAGTCGATTCCGATTCCATCGATTCCGAGCCCGGCCATCATCAATCTCTGCAAATACGTTTGGTACGCCGATTGCCACGGCCCCGGTTTATATTTCCTTGTTATATTAGTCGTTACATCCCATTTCATTCCAATACGAAGTATTCGGAGAATCTACACTGCACCAAAGTAATAGAGTAGCCGAAGTAGCCGTACCGTTACTTCTAGCCGTTAGTAGCGATTACTTTGTGTGTTTGCAAACTAGAGATGGGTCGATAACGATACCGGTACCTATCAACAAAAAACGGAATGTTCATAGAAGAAATTAACGCCCGAACACAATTAGCAGTAATTTCATGAAATTAAAATGTAATTTAATATACCACAGTGAGTTTTCATGAAAGATGATGAAACCCGAATACAATTAGGCAAAATGTATGAAATATCAGTTAAAAAAAAATTTAAGTACCACAGTGAATGTCCCCAAAAAAATCGATGCCCGAATACAATTTGTGCTAAATTTATGCCATTGATGAAATATTATTTAAAATAAAATGACGAATGTCCGCAAAAGAATGCGACGTCCGAATATTATTAGAGCTCTAATTTTATAAAACGCCGGCATTCGATCGCAATTATACAACAGCATATGTCCGTGAATAAACCTACTCCCGAGAACAATGGAATGTCCGTATAAGAAATTGTTACCCAAATACACTAACCTAGTCCAATTTAATAAAAACAATGCGTTAAATACAATAGCGTTAAAACATAATTTAAGTACCACAGTGAATGCCATCAAAACATCGATGCCCGAATACAATTTGTGCCAATTTTATGAACATGAACTACCATTGGTGAAATATTATTTAAAATAAAATGACAAATGTAGTCAAAAAATACGACGCCGAATATTATTAGCACTAATTTTAGAAAACTCCGGCGTAAACCTTAATTTAAATTACAACGGATAAGGTCCTCAAAAATGTAATTTAGATGATAGTTGTAAAATTCGGAAAAAGTGGAAATTAAATGGAGCTATTTTTGGGAATGAATAACAAGTAAAACAAAGGCATTCCGTCGGGACTCCTACAAAAATCATAAATCACGGCTAACGCAAGTCCCAAAAATTTCCAAAATGTTTTACCCGACCTAAAACAAATACAGTAGCATTATTACATTAAACTTTCGTTACCGATCTATAAAATGTGTTAGTTTTCGTCACAGTAGACACCCTAATTCTATAAATAGACACGATAAGAAACGAAACCATAAGTGGTTGACATTAACCTACCCGACTTGATTTCTTGTGTACAAATAACAGCCTACGCATAACGATTGCCTAAACATGTGCAAGCACGGAAAAACTTACCGGACGAGTGACGTACGATATTTATCATTATACTACACCGAAAAAGCAACATATTTTTAGTCAAAACATCTTTTTATATAAAAAAAACACACAAAAACAATTAAACTTGTTTGATTTTTCTGTTATATTTCCATTGACCAAATCAATCAGCTGTTTATTTAACCCTCCAAGTGGCATGGTTAACCCTAGAACAGGCACGGTTAAAGCTAAAATTGGCCAGCCCGTTTTTAGCGTTTTGCAAGCATATTTTTAAAAATTCGCCAAAAATAGTAAATGAACCCCAATCCAAAAGTGTTCAACAGCTTTTTTGTAGAAGAACCTTCAAAGAATTCAAATATGCCACTAAAAATTAGTTTATTTTGAAATTGTAAAAGTTATTAGCTCAAGAAACAAAAAATGTTCAGTAACGAAAGGAAAAAGTTCAACTTTAGGCCTACATAACAATTAGTAAACATTTTTTGTATTTTTTTCGTAAGCCTAAAAAAGTTTCGTAATTTAGTTCTAAATATAACTGTATAAAAACATTTATCAATTTCAAATTTTTTATTTTGAAAAAAACAGTTTATATGTTTCAAGTACACTACTGGTAACAAACCTAGGCCTAGATTGTAACGTCATTTACTAATATATGCTTTGCCCAAAAATGAAATATTATTATAACAAAGTGTAGAGGATAAATCAAAGAAAAGAACGGTATAATTGTCTTTCCATAGTTCACAAAAGTGTTTGAGTTATTTTTATTTGAATAACAAAATGACATCAATCTAATGTCATTTTGCCGTCGCTAAAGGTCGGGCGATAAGCGTGCATTGTATAACGTGGGAACAAGACAGAGCGGACGGTCACACCAGAACGCTCTAAATATAAACTTTGCACAGCTGTCTAGACAAATAAAAAACTGGTTATTTCTAGTTTTCTCCCCACCGTTGGAAAGATCAAACTGTTATCTACAAAATGGTGTAAAGCAATCTGTCAAATCATAGGGCGTTGCCTTCAAAATAATCGTTGACAAATGGCCTGTTTATTGGTTGAGAGACTGTCCAATCGCAAGGGTTTACAGTACCTCTTCAATAAAATAATTATTTTACAGTTACATCTGATTGAAAGACACCAACAGAAAGATAAAATCATGACGAATGCAATGGTGTCGTTATAATTGCCAAATAAATATTAGTGTAGGCTGTCTTTAACGCCTTAGAAGTGGGAAATAAGAGTACAATTGCATGTAGATTCGCGCACGAAAAGAGCTGTAGGCCGATGTGCACATTTTAAAACGATGATTACGTATGTAAATATACGTTTTACGAAAAAGTTGTAAATACAAAAATTAAAGTTTAATTCATTTCCTTTCCAATGGTGCCAGTTTTATTACGATTGGATAATTTTAAGTGGGTTAAATTAGCGATTATGCAAATATATGCAATTTTTTGCAAATGTGTGAAGTTGTTGCGTTCTGCGCCTGAGAGAAGGCCATGCATGGCCTTCTGCCAGTTCCAGGGTTAAAGCTAAAATTGAAAAGCCTGTTTTTAGCGTTTTGCAAGCATATTTTTAAAAATTCGCCAAAAATAGTAAATGAACCCCAATCCAAAAGTGTTCCATAGCTTTTTTGTAGAAAAAACTTCAAAGAATTCAAATGCCACTAAAAATTAGTTTCTTTTGAAATTGTAAAAGTTATTAGCTTAGAAAGCAAAAAATGTTTAGTAACAGAAGGAAAAAAAACAACTTTATGCCTACATAATAAATAGTAAAACATTTTTGTAATTTTTTTCAAAATACACAAAAGTTTTATAATTTAGTTCTAAATAGAAATATGTAAAAATATATTTCAATTTCACAATTGTTTAGTCCAAAATAACACTTTGAATGTTTTTACTACATAACCTGCAAATCAGACTAAGTTCAAAGTGACTAGGCCTAAAAATTTTTTACTTCAAACAATGTTTTTTTTATACCAAAAATTTGAGAATGAAATGTAGAATCGAATGCATTCTACCCAGTTTAAAATAACTTTACAATTTGTAGTGAAAAATCAAAATATCAAAGCGGCAATTTAACCTAAAACCTTATTTCTAGGCTATGTTATTTCTTAACTTACCGTTTTATTAGAACACTGTTATAGGCCTAATTTCACTCAAACACAATCTACACTTATTTATTTATAATTAAAACACAATATAACATTATTTTATAAACTATAAACACTTTCAATTCACTAAAATATCAAGACGAATAAAACTTACAGTGAACGCTTTGAGATCAGAGTGTAAAATGCTTATTAGGTTTTAGACCGCTTCATTTACATTATGTCTGTGTCAACTAAATTTCACCTAAATTATCTGAACTGAACATAGAATAAACGTTGGAGTTTTCTCTTTAAAACAGCATATTAAACATCTTATGAATAAATCGATTTCTGATAGTAAAAATCGATTTACAAAATGCTTCCTTATTGGCCCAATCTTACTTAGACCAATAACAAGCCTTTATTCTAAATTCTAGATCTCATAACCATAATCTAGTCACAGATGATTTAAAAACACCACTTGAAAGATAAAAGTCTAATGAATCCAATGCTGTGATGATCTTTGTGACAATTGACAACTGTGAGGAGTTGCAGACCGTTGAAAATGATGAAGTTTTGCGTTCTTAACATCGCGATGTCGCACGGAAAACAGCTGTTTGACATTCTACAATTTTGAAACGATGATTACGTATGTAAATATACGTTTTACGAAAAAGTTTTAAATACAAAAATTAAAGTTTAATTCATTTTCTTTCCAACGGTGCCGGTTTTATTACGATTGGATAATTCTAAGTGAACTAATTAATCAAAAATGCAAATTCTCGCTAATTGTCGAAATAGTTGCATCTTGCGCCTGAGAGAACGTCACTTTGGGCAGTCTGCCACTGGGAAGGTTAACACTGATGTTTATTCTTATTTGTAAATTTTTTTTTAAGGCGATAAACCTGGGTAGTTATCATGGCCTCATTTGTAAAATAAGCTGAAGAACGGTAAAATCAGCTGTTTGCTTAAAACTGATACGTTTATTCTTATTTGCAGGGACGCATTTTGTGATAAGTGAGATTTTTGCGAAATCCCATGGTTAATTGCAAAAATGCGAAAACCACAATTTTTTGCGAATAAGACAATTTTTCGCAAAATTGGCAACTTATTACGAAATTCGTAAATATAAATTGTTTCCAAAATGGCGTAAATACTAACAGTAGCTTATTTCGTTATTATATAGTTTATTAACTACGTTCGACTCGTTTGAACCAATTTCCAAAGCGAGAATGTAATAACCTCGCGATCGAATGAGTCGCCGAACCGGCGTGTTCACCGGTCAACTACTTTCAGGTGGCCAAGCATACATAATAAAATACATTGATTTGTTCGTTTCTCATTGTTCATTTTTTGTTGCGGCACTGCATAACCAAAGCAATGACATCGAATAATTGCTGTCGTTGAATAATTACTGTCGTTCCACCCATCACAATCACATCCATAACGCTGAATAACCGATGTACGGCTATTCGGGTTGTATTCGGAGCTTTTCTTATGTTTCGCAGACAGTAAAAAAAGTCCCGACGGCCAAGCATCATTCATTTTGTTTTTAGAGAGCAGTGATCTATGATTTCGAATTCCGTTTATTTACAGTTAAACGTTCATTTTATGAAATTACAGTAGAACGTCGATTTTCCGAACTAATTGGGACCGAGGAACTTCTGATAATCAATTTGTTCGGATAATTAAATTCACTGTGTATATAATAATAACACAGCATTATTAACTGGCAGCAGCGGGCGACCAAGCGTTCGGCGGACTCAACAGCGGCCGCAGTACTGTAATGTACTTATTTATTTACAGTACATTTCCGCGTTCGGATGATTGTCGTTTCGGATAATCGACGCTCTACTGTAGTTGAATTCTATTAATTTGTGCTTAGTTTCTATTCGTGATATAGAATTTTGTTGTAAAATGGGTGGAACCGGTATTACGGTGTTCGATCGGGCCCAGCAATACAGTGCCGAGACTCTCTATGCTTCCTATAAAACAAACGCTGTTGTGTAAATACTGCAACATAAACATTTCCTGGGAGAAAAAGAACAATATTTTAAAACATATAAAGTGTGAAAAGCATGTTAAAGCCAAAAGTTCTTTTACTCGAGGTAGCAGCAGCCTTAAACAAAGGTCTATTGTAAAATGTTCTGAATCAACTAAACGTAAAAAACTTTCAAAAGAATATCTAGGGTGAAGAAGAGTGGAGGCGTTTTCAAAGGCTAATATTCATTTACGTTAATATATACAGTGCGATTGAAAAGTCCCGGAACGGTGTAATATATTTTTTACCGTTATAGATAAAGTAATGAGACTTGGTATATCAATAATAGCCATAAATGTCTACTCTTTTAAGGTATTATCACTTTTTTATCCCTTAAGGGGGACGGCCCACGAGGAGTCAGACAAAATTCTTAAATAGCAGCATAGGTCGAGTTTGGTATCAAATTAAAGGTCTTAGTTAGTAGAACACATTGTCGCAAACCGGACTTCGAAAGGTCCACTCTAACCAAAATGGCGGCCCTAAAAGCGTTGAAATAAATTGACATAAAGTTGCTAATATCTCGAAAAGGAAGAATTTTTAGAAAAAAATTCTAGAGACAAAAAATTTTTATTTCAAAGTGCTTGACCTAAACAAAGTGCTCCCAAATCAATTTCGTAAATTTTATTTTTTTTTATTTTCTAAGATGAAGGCGTAAAAATAAAATCGATTTTTTTATATTTATTTAAAAATGTATATTAACAATAACATTTTTGTGACATAATGGTACATATAGATTCAAAAGTTGCCATTTCCCAACACAAAATAAAACAAAAACAAGATTATTACATTATTTCCATAAACAAAATTTACACAAAAGAGCTTTACAAAACTGCAAAATAATAACGTACAATAAAAATAAAAATCATTTGAAAAAGCGTAAACAAAAGTTACAAGACACAAGATAACAGACGATGCTACTTGTATTTCTCGATCATGATAGGCAAACAGCTGCTCAACTTCAGAGAGATATAAAATACATTCCACAGCCAATATAATCTGTCACTGGTTTCTAAACTGTTTTAACAACATTGAAGTCTCATTAGACCGAAAACCACAGATTCTACACTTGTTTAGAACATAGAAATCATATTAAAACGTTTGTCGGAATGAGTCCGACAGTGGAG
>JAGFPH010003505.1:65136-98556 GCA_018207615.1 Philaenus spumarius
ATAGAAATCATATTAAAACGTTTGTCGGAATGAGTCCGACAGTGGAGCGCAACGGCAAATTAGCGATATCGGACTGAGTTCGCCTACGGAGCGCAAAAGGTTAAATAAAATTCATTATACTTTTATAATGCTGCGACTGTGTGTACTCCATAGGAAGACAAGTTCTAGACTTACGAGAAATTGATGAGGAAAAAAGCGTCATGTTAGCCTGGCGGGAAAATACAGGTTTAGAGTCAATAATATTTATTCATTTTATCTTATGATTCATCGAACAATATGATATAAAACATCACACGATGATCCCACTCCAACCTAACATCCTTTTACACTTGAATACATTAGAGAGTTACTTTATAGCACTTAACTTAAATTTATATTCAATAACCAAAATGTTGATTCAAGTTTCTAGGTTATGTAACTCCTTGTTTAAATTGAAATACCTATTTACTGAAAAATAACTTCAGTCAGTGTAATATTGATTTTCTTTATATAGACAAATTTATGAAAACCAGTTTTGAATAAAAGTACAATACTAATAAATAGTAAAATTAATAAAAAAATATTCTAAATTTAATATTACCGATTGTGTGGCCCAGTTAGGATTTTAGATTTGACAAGCATGCTATACTAAGTGTTTGTAGCACATACATAAACTATACGGGTTCAGTTATTTAATATAGAACTATAAATACTCGTTTAACCTAATCAATACATGTGCCCAAAATATAATAACATGTACTGAGTAAAGGAAGTTATTGTAGAGCAAGACTTGAAAAAGAAACCTGTACATTATATGTATTACTATTTTATATGCCAAGGCTTACATAAACTATAGACATACTTTTCAAAACATTTATTTGAAACTCATATGGTCAAATATTTATTATGTCCATAATGTTCCTTAAAAGCCGAATTAATAATAAATAAGTCTCATTTTGTCATTTGCAATGAATGAAAAATGTTTCAGATTTATGTAAAAAAAATAATCACTGCTTTCAAAATTGATAAATAATTTATAACAGAAACTACTCTATGATACACGATAGAACATGTTCACTGTTGGTACCTATCAGCTATTTACTGTAACATCTCTAAACTTTCACTTAGGCTATTTCTAGGTAACATTTCCATTAAAAAATTACTTTGTATTTTAAAACAATTTGAGGTTAAGGAATGAGCCTAAGTCATGCTGTTTCTTTTTAAATTTGTTTTAATTTAGATCTGTTGTACAGTTAAAATTCCAAACTAAGAGATTCCGTAATTTCTTAACTAATTCATGCTAAAACTAAGGTAAAAAATTTATAATTTAGATGGCAATGACTGTGACATAAATTCTTATTAGTGCATCTACTCTCTCAGCTGTTTTGTGATGTATACCAACATAGTGTTTGTTAGATTCAGATGATTCTCTCCAAAATATTGTCAACATTTTACTCAATTTAATATATTGAATCTTTAAAAATCTGACAGTGGTGTAGAAATAAATTATGATAATACATAGCCTGTTACTAGGCCTACAACTACAGATATAACTACAATTATCACAACATCTGTGGATACATATGATTATCTTTGTTTATGTATCTAATGCATGTACAGTAGAGTCCCACTATTCCGAACAGAGTTCAGAAAAAATACTGATCTTTTTAAACTTAAAAGCAGGAGAAATTAAAAAGACGTTCATGAAAAAACGGTATACAAAGAAGTTGAATAGAGACATACATAGAGCCTAAGCTTGATGAAAACGCCTGAAACCCAATTGGAATGAAAGCTGGCTACTTAACAGTACATATCGGCTCCATTTATACAATCCTGTAGAATCATTTTTAATCACTGCTAAACATAAAAATAATTAATTTACACACACTTAAGAAGTAAAGTCAGCAATTTTTTCTGACGAAGAGCACTGAATCTACTTGTGGATGCAATGTTCCGCCATCGCCGCATAAACATAACATCATTTGGTGTTGATGAAGCGTGTTGTTCGATGTAGCGTAAGTGTAGGCTTACACTATCCGTTTTTTCCCTTTCGTTGCGTTGCGTTTTGGTTAACGGACATCGACAAAACATTGATCCCAATAGGCTTGTTGGAATTTTCCGGGAAGGATTAGGTACACAACTAGGCACTAGTAGTGTTGCTGCCATCTACCGGTTAAGTTCATCCTTTTATCTCCTCCGTTTTCGTTACCTTAAAGAATTTTTTTTTTCAATCTTTTTTTTAAGACGATGTGGTACTAACGGACAGACTGCGGGATGACAAAAAGCTCAGTTCGAACAACCTATCCCTTCCCTTCTGTTTTTAGAAAGAAAAAAAACGGAATCGTAACGCAACGGAAGGAAAAAGAACGGATGGTGTAAGCCTACACTTACGCTACGTCGAACAACACGCTTCATCAAAACCAAATGATGTTATGTTCATGCGGTGATGGCGGAATATTGCATCCTCAAGTGAGGTCAAGAGCATTTGCCCCGTCTATGTGTGATACGAGTTCAGTCTGAGCGTTCATGAACATATCAACACCGTATAGAGCTGACATTAGCAGATGTCTCCCAAAATAATTTACGCCTTAACAAGTCAATACGTTGATATTATTCATGAAACCCGCCTATTCCAAATTCCCGTTAAACCGAACAGTGTCCGGTCTTAAGTAGTTCGGAATAGCGGGACTCTGCTGTGCTTTATTTAATTTCAAATACATTTTTGTTTATTCAGTGCATAATCCTATTTCATATCATTTCCCAGGTTACCCCAATTTTTAGTTATTGTTACACAACACAATTATTTACTATAATAACCACTATAAACTAATAATTTTTGGATTCATCATAAAATTCAGGAAAAAACTGCTATATTGTAACTTTTATGATCTCTGTGGACCTCAAGGGGATGAACAAGGTCAGTCAAACATTTTATAAAAATAAAATAAAAAAAGTTAAAAAAAAAATTATTTGTTTCTCTGTTTTTTAACTTGATTTAGATTCTACGTGGTATTACAAAACCTATGGTGTATAGCATACCTTTTTTTGCTTATTTTAAATTTTTTATAATTTATATACAAATATGTTGCAAAATGGCTAAAATTGCCCTATCATTCTATACTCCGTCCAGGAAGAGTCTACAGTGAAAGCGGGACCTGCGACTTTACCCTAGCCAATAGGCGTCTCCTGACCGACGGATTTATTACGGTCCAACCACTCCGATTCACATGCAGTCAGCAGATCAGTTAGTGTCGTGCTGCCCGTCCGAGTTATAGTTTTGTGTACATATTCCGTACGACTCAAGAGTCCAACATATTAGTATCGTACTAATATTGACAATAATAATATTCACTATTTAAGGGTGTTCGGTCAACAAGTTGTTTCACATAATTGGTTTTGTAAACACCCATAAAGAGAACAGGAGCACTCAAGCGAATTAGCCTTTTGTCTGCCCCACAGATACTGTAGGCGGAGCGTTACTGCAGGCTCTCCCTGGACGGAGTATAGACAAATATCATGGCCAGTTCTAGGGTTAAATTTGTTTACAGTTCTACAATTATACACATCAACAAAACAACAAGAAAATGCAGCTAAATAATTACACTTAACAATGATAAAATTAGCCTCTTTCCCCATCGCGAATCATTAAGACACTCAAAAATTCAGTTATTAAATTATATGAAATCTAAACCATTTAATTAAAATTTTTTAAACTCTTTTTTACCGTAGATAATTACTTTGACACTGCTGTCAGTCTGTGAGGTCAGCTATCCGTATTTCAAAACAGGTTATGTTCATTTAGTATTTCCGTTTAATTAAATTATGTATATAATTTGTTTTTATTGTTATTACTAGCTTCATATGCATGTGCTGTAAAGTGAAAAATAAACACAAATATAATTAACTCCAAAACAACAAAACCAAAAGTGTAGTTTCAATGAAAATTTTTATCGATATTAAATTTGAGAATTGCTGCTAGGACGAAGCATATATAAGGTTGTGTCATAAAATCTAAACCTGATATAGACTACTTGACAAGAAGCAATGCAATTAAATAGCCAGCCCGAGTAACATTCTGAACTCAGGGGCACTGGGATTAAGGCTTTAATTTTTTAATTAACTAAATTTGATTACAATGTTACCAATAATGTATATTTTTATTTTTTTTTATATTTATTATTGCAACATAACATTCACATAAGTACAAATAAAATTTGTCAATGAACAGGTTGCTTATCAATTATCCTTAAACTAAACAAAACTACAGCTTGAAAATAAGTAAAGTACCAAATTTTACAAAATATTCACTCTACTCCAATGAATGATCCTTAAAAAATCCATTTACAATGTAATATTCTTTTTCGACTAACATTTTTTTTACAGTATCCTTAAATTTTTTACATGTAAGCCTCTTTACCCGATTTGTTAATTTATTGTAAAGTTTTAAGCCCATATAAAAAGGAGTGTTTTTCATACAACTTCAGCCTATGAATGGGATACTGGAGCTGTTCTCTAAACCTTGTGTTGCAACAATGAACAGTTTGGCCATCATAAAAAGTACCTATCTGTGTATGCACAAAAATAAGACATTTAAAAATATACATGGATGGTAGTGTAAAATTTTTTAATTTTTAAATACCGATTTACACAACTTATTTATGTTTGAAAACATCACAGTTCGAATAAATTTTTTTTTAATCCTAAAAATAGTCAATGCCTTTGATGAATTTCCCCATAATTCAATGCCATACTGCATCAAAGAGGAAAAACAAGCATGGTAGACAGTTAACCTAATTTTTAAGTCTACAGAATCATTCAAAATTAACATTTGAAAGCAAATCGAACTTATTTTCTTGCTCAATTTTTCAATGTGTAGCCTCCATGTTAAATTGTGGTCAATATTTATACCTAAAAACTCACAAGACTGCCAACAAACAATATGTTTTTATCAAATGGTTTTCTATTTTTTGTGTTTGAAATTGTATTATTTCAGTTTTTGAGCAATTTAATTTAAGTCCATTTACATCAAACCAATTTCGTAGTCTATATACTGATAGCAACAGAATTCCTGCCCCTCTATCGGTTTACATCGACGAATCAACAGCAATAATATAGCGTGTAAGGTTTTCTGTTGATGCATCGACAATTAAAAACCGTTTTGAAATATCGATGATAACCAAAAATTTCTGAAGTGACGCACCTTGTATATGATATCGTTGGAAAGAGAAAATTTTACTCATCTTTCAATGAACAATCTCTACTATAATTCACAGCTGAGACGATAATAAAACGCTATACAGTATACAGATGATTTTGCCATGTTTGTTCAGATATTGTCTTTGTTAACAAGTTAATTTAAATTCATACTTTCTGAATCAGAAAAAAACTTGGATTCAGTCTATTTTGGAATTCTAAATGCACCTTTAGTTTTTATTTGAGGGAAATTTTTTTAGTTAGCACTCTCGATTTCCGCCGAACCACAAGAAGTAATAATATAGTAAACCACTGTAGGGTTAAAATGATACTCTAATCGAGATGTACTAATTAAAATGATTTACTTAGCATAAAAATGAAACTTACTTGAAGTCGTCATTTCTTTCTATAAAATCCCGAATAACCCAGCGGAATACGGCATACAGTATCGCAGCAAAGCCCATAACATGGCCCGATGGGGAGCCAGGTCCAGTTTCACAAGTAAGAGGAGTTTGAAGCAGATCAGGGGATCCTGGTACACCATACTCTCGCACCCACCAGTAAGGCCTATCTTCCATCAACAGCCTGCGAAGAAAATATAGCTTTAAAAATAAAGGGTTGTTTTGACAAATGGTAAACATTCAAATAAACTTCCTTAGCCTGAAAAATGTAATTTCCACTTTTGTAATATTGTTTATTTCTCATTGAAATTGTTCGTCTGTCACTACAATAACAGCATCGTCTTTTCTTATTGCGTCTTATAACTTTTGTTTACGATCTTTTGACTTATGTATTTTATTAATAAATCAATATTTTGCAAAGCTTTTTCTAAATTTATTGTTTCTATATTATGTTCTATAAATAATTTCGTTTACAGTTTTTATATAATGGCCTCGACAAGTTGTTAGAATTTGGATATTTTGCTAGCTATTCTGCAGGTCGGGCATTTTTGAAATTAACAAGCGGTCTAATGGGATAGTTGGGTTAATCTACTGTTGGTAATTATGTCACAACAGCTGTGAAAGGTTCTCATTATTACTTAAATAAATATTTGGATGCATTGATTACAGTTTCAAACTGCTAGTTACAAATATGAGTTGAATCTTTTTACGTCATTAAAAAACTGTATTATACGTGTTGTCCGTGGTTACAGTTGTATTACCTTTGCCTGCTTTTGTTTTACAATTACATCATTTATTTTGATTTTGAGAGTAATCTATGACGTAATTATTTGATTATGGTATTTATTCAGATGACTAGATCTGTTATTAAATCTTTTTCAAAACCGAATTGACTTTATTGTTTATTAATACTCGAATACAGATCCGTTTATCTTCGAGTAAAAACTGTATAGCAGTCTATGTAGGGTACTTATAAGGGCGTTATTTAAGTTGTCCTCATTAAAATATGATTGAGGTCATTGTAGAATAAGTCAATTTCTTGATTATCAAGTCTGGGTTTGTTAAATTCATGATACGTGGTTGGATCAAATTGTATTATTTTCCCCCCCTCCATTAGATTAGATAGTTTCTTATTAATCGTGTTTCTTTTTTTTTAGTTAATTTTGGTTTTATCTGGTTTTCAATTTCTAGGAAAAATGAACCCATTTTGGCATTGTTCATTGAGTTTGTTAAATCTAAACAATCCCTGTATAATATTTCATTGAGAAGTTCTTCTTTAATGCATAAGTTCCTAATTTCATTCTTTTAAGTTCAAAAATTTTTCAGCCATGTTTTTTGTTTTCATGAATGCTTTAGATTTTAAATTTAGCATTTCTATACCTACTGGCGAGTTTAACTTGACTTGTTGATAATCATACATTTTTGCTATCTCCATTTCTACTATTTATAATGAATGATTTCATTTCTTGCAGAAACACCGCAAGGTGCATAGCAACGTCATACAATTCATAACAATAATACAATCTGACAAAAAATTCAACAATAGTAAATACCATTCGTAAAAATCAATTGTACAATAAAACTCAAAAACAATAATAACAATAGCATCAACAAACAATACAAACAAATACACAAACAGGACCAATTCCGGTCTATCTTTTGCCAATCAAATGGGCAAAATCAAAAAACTCAATGCTCTTATAAATGGCTCTCTCCAACAATTCCTTTTTTATAGTGGTTTTAAAAGATTTTAGGTTTAATTGCTTTATTTTATCGGAAAGACAGTTATAATATTTAATAGCATTACTCTCAAAATTCTTCAATGTTGTCTGATTGATAGTGACAATGATTACCCTTAATGTTTAAACATTTCCTCGTCCAGTGCTCATGAGCAGAGGCATTCTGTTCATAGGAGTCTATATTCCCCTTAATATATAATAGACAGTCCAGAATATAAATTGATGGCAATGTCAAAATACCCAGCTTTTTAAATAACGGCTTACAGTGTGCCATCGAGCCCTCACCGCACAACAACCCAACAACCTAACCGCCCTTTTCTGTAATATAAAAAGTTTGTTAACGGAGCCATCATTACCCCAGACAATGGCTCCGTAAGTCAAATGACAGTGAATAATAATTAGCCTATATTAAAATGACTACAATAACCACTAGGCTACCGGTACTCCAAACTATTACTAAACTAATTTAATAATGTTTAAATGAGTGCTATTAAACAAAAAACTACAACTCAATTCAAACATTATTATTTGGTGATAAAAACCCCTCCCTCCTACTGCCAATACAGTGGCGACTGTATGCGTCGCGACAATGGGCCTACTAAGTGTTGTGTATATGGGTATTTATATTTAAACTATCATAAAACACATACCTAAGGCCCTTTAGTGTTACAGACAGGACTGTCAAAAAAAAACCAGACGTAATTATCCAGTGACAACCATGAAGTTAATTGAGTTTTATAACACGTTTAAGGATTGTCGTTTTAGATTGTTTAACCTAACTAATGTTTGAAAAGTTAATTGTAGGCAATGGTCTGTGATGTGTTGCAAGACATAAAAATACATGTATGTTAGTTCTGTGAATGCCCAAATTATTTTAGTTTTATTCCTAGAAACTAGTGTAAAACAAATTATATATAGATATAGGCCTACGTAAAATTAAGTTAGAACACCAATATTTTAATTAAGAATAATACTTAAAAGCCTACTTAATATTGATCGCTGTTGTTTTTAACCCCTTTCGACCATATTTTAACATTTCACTTACTTTCACTGACTTTGTTGTATTATCGCTCGTCGGCTTTAGACATTGTTAACTAGTACCCCCAAAAAATAGAAATAATTAGAAATCATTTAACGGGTAAACTTACCATTTTAACAATGTGTTTAACCATTCTGCTATAATTGTGGCCACAAGAATATCTGCTCCTAAAGATGTATTGACAGAAGCTGCTACAGGAAATAGTATAGAAATAGCGTATGCAGGATCCGATACTTTGGTCACACCCAAGAAAAACGTGTCATAACCTAAAAACCTGGTTTGAAAAGTACTCAAATTAATTTACAGAAATAGCGCTTCTAAATTTATGAAAAAATTCTTCTGTTATTAACGTAATCAATTCCTACAAATAAAATATTATGTGCGGGTCAATCCATATCAAATCAACCAATGAGTGTTGCTGACATATTGGCGAAAGTATACATTAACACTACAGCCGATTTGAAGGTTAGGTTGCTAACTTATTTATTTGAAAACGGAAACATTAAAAAAGAAATAGTCTGAATTTCTAACTTATAATCTCCAGTAACAGTATGTTTCCATATTTTTAACATATTTTTAGATAAGTTTCTAAAATGAATTTAGTTGTTTTGAATAACAGAAATATTAGGTGGAGTGTTAATATGTACCTACTTTTGCCAAAATATTTGCATTTCAATTAAACTGACTGTAAAAACACCAAAACTATCTGCGGAAAATAAATATTATAGAAAATACGAGAGAAATAAAACTCGAAAATATAGAGGTTAACTTCAGTCATTTTTGATATTTGTAACTAAATAAAAGAATCAAATCACTTAATATACACCAAAAAAGATAAACAAAAAGTTTACTAAACAAAATTAATGAAAGAAATCATGAAAATATACAAAATAATTCTACGAGTAGTTTTTAAAACAATAACAATAAACCCTATGAAATAACATTGAATGCTAATGGAATTGACAAACGTGTTGCCACATTGAACATACCCTACGTAATAGTAGGCCTACAATATTATCATTTTATTGATCGCAAATAAATAAGCAGTGTTTGTGATGGTATATAGCCAATATATATATATAAAAAATAGCCTAAAGTTTTAACTTACAGTCTCTAGTCTCAGTATGTTTCTAACACTTCTAAGTGTAGCCTACTAAAAAAGGTTTTCAAATTCTAAACATAAACCTATATTATATAGGCTAGGTAGCACTAAAAGACTTTCATACATTCTAGACCCAACAAATCTGGCAACCCTGTTAGCCTATATCGCTATCGTTTGATAAAAATGGCTGAAATCTATTCTCTACGTTAAATATCATAAGCGACTTTTGGTTTGGTGATTTGTTACGTTGTATTTGTTTTAGATTGTTTATAATTGATTTCCCGTGATCAGTAAAATGTCTTATTTCATTATATATAAAGGAAAAAGTGATATTTAGTATAATTCTATTAAAACCTGTGGTCTCCATGTCATCCACTAAAACCTAAAATAGTTTATAAGATGGTTTATTAAAAAAACCAATAAGCACAAAATCAGTTCTAGTGTAGGACGTGTTGACTACAGGTTTTAATAGAATTATACTAAATATCACTTTTTCCTTTATATATAATAAAATAAGACATTTTACTGATCACGGGAAATCAATTATAAACAATCTAAAACAAATATAACTTAACAAATTAACAAACCAAAAATTGATTATGGGATTTAAAATGTAGAATGTTCAGCCATTTAATTACGCAGTTGCGAGATTGGTTGCAACTAGAGTAGAAAGTAGGCCTACTCAGTGCCTCCTATATTAGAAATACAAACTTTTGTATGTTTACATACTAGAAACATACTAAGACTACTCTAGTAAGACGGTAAGTTAGAACTTCAGGCTATTTTTTGTTTTATATATTACATAAGTTATGTGTAGAAATTAAAACCCTTTTTTAGTAAACTATGAAATGTTACAAACTTATATTTGTTTACATACCGGTATTAGAAACATACTAAGACAAGCGAGTGTAAGTTAGAACCCTTCGGGCTATTTTTTTAAATATATATTAAAAAAACCAGTTGCCAGATTGGTTGCAACTAGAGTCGAAAGTACTCAGTGCCTCCTATATTAGAAATACAAACTTTTGTATGTTTACATACTAGAAACATACTAAGACTACTCTGGTAAGACGGTAAGTTAGAACTTCAGGCTATTTTTTTGTTTTATATATTATATAAGTTATGTGTAGACCCTTTTAATTAAAACCCTTTTTTAGTAAACTATGAAATGTTACAAACTTATATTTGTTTACATACTAGAAACATACTAAGACTAGAGAGTGTAAGTTAGAACCCTTCGGGCTATTTTTTTAAATATATATTAGGCCTATAAGTTATGTTTAAAAATGAAAACCCTTGCCTATATATTGGCTATATAGAAGCCCTCCCTATATTTGCGACCAATAAAACATCGCAATTAGTATGACGAAATGTTTCACTAGGAAAATGCCACCAGAAGCACCGCTTATATTCGCTACCAATAAAATGTTGTGATTACTGTGACGTAATCTTTTACAATTATACATGTTCAATGTGGCAACTTTGACAAATAAGAAATGATCGTTTTTGCCTTTTTTCTGGTAGCCTATTCAATATAACTTAATAAGGATAATTGTTATTGTTTTTAAACTAAAAGTATTGGAAAGTTATTTAGCAAATTCATGTATATTTTCGTGATTTCTTTCATCCATTTTTTTAGCGAAGTTATTGCTTATATTGTTTGGTGTATTAAGTCATTTATTTCTTTTATTTAGTATTAAAATATCAAGAAATACTGGTTAACCTCTATATTTTAAATTTTTTCGTATTTTCTATAATTTTAATTTCCCGCAGATATTTTTGTTGTTTTTACAGACAGTTTAACGTGTTCTTTCATAATATGAAATTGTTTTCCAAAAACCTCTGGTCACGACGTCCTACTTTATTACGCACAAAATCAATGTACAATAGAACCCCCTAATCCGTCACCCTTGGGACTGGGGGTATGGTCGGAACGCAAAAAAGGTTGGATTAGGCTATCAGAAAATACAAAAAAGTAGGGTACGGATTTACATTTACGGATGTCATTGTTTTGTTCATCTTCGATCTGCCTCAGCAATCGTATGTGATAGCATCTTTGATGTTGAGGGGTTTCACAGCTTCAAATGTGTTACAACCTTCTTCGGACTAACCAACAAACAATAAGCACTAAAACCTGCACATTAAAAATAACACGCACAACGACCAAAACGATACGAGAGATGAGGGAGCACTAAAGCGGACAAGTGATAGCATCAAGTAAAGAACAATGGTGAGACGGGTGGTAGACCTAAGTCGGCTCGAGCACAATCGCACCAACTGGAATGGCGGACGAGAAGGGTTCTACTGTAGGGCCTATTCACTATAATTCCAGAAAAAATATTTTAAATACAGTAGTATATTGATCATTCTTTCAATATACCTATGCCAGGCCCAACAGATCCGAGAAACTACTAGCCTACTAGGCCTAGCAACTAATCAACACCAACAGAGCAACGGATTGCAAGAAATATTAGTCAATGGTACGCAAAGTAGTTGATAGTGTATATCACTAGACAGGCGCAAGTTTACTATTCGACCCTAGGCTAACCTATGGCAACAAAAATGCAAGAATAAAAGAAAAAACCTGAAAGGTTCTAACCTATAGTATTTAGTCACAGTATGTTTACTCAATTCAACATTTAACAGTAGAATGTAAAACAACGTCGTTGTCTGCAAAAATATTAGGCTAGGGCCGAATAGTAAACTTATGCCCACTAAAGAATACCGTTGAGGGACGGGTTTTTGTACACCGAGACCTTGAACGCTCCAATCGCCTTAGTGCGACTTTGTCACGTTCTTCCCACGATTCTAACTGAACGCGGCCGACTCAACGCTTACAATTCTTTAAACTGTACGCTCAAGCCTCAAGCGGTAAATACCAGGAGTGTTCGAGACTAGTAGATATGGCAACGCTGCGCACCCATCCTATTGGCCACGCAACGGTATTCTTTAGTGGTAAAGACCTATTAGAGGTCATAACAAAGCCTAAACATGCACACTTCAAGGAGTCACTACTCACCTTCCTAAAAAAAAGTCATCAACTAATGCCTTTCAATAAGTGGTGGTATACTAAACACTCGGAAATTTTCATTTCATTTTATTTATTAAGCTGTTGACAAAATTTCAATTGTATAGCCATGGTCAAAGTATTTAAAAAAACGTACAATCTACAACCTACAAGATTAAGTTGCAATTTTAAGAAAGTAGTAAGGGTTTATTTTTTGTAAATTTGAAGTAGGCCTAACAAGGATTAATGAACTACAAATGACTGCTCTTATAATTAATTGCAACTAAGCAATTGATGATAAGCCTAGGATACTAGCGCAATATAGCCTGCCTAGTTTGCAATTATGAGTAGCCTATTCAATTAGCCTAGTAGATAACAATAAAAGAACTTACAGATTTTGAAATCGATGGATGAAAATTGATTCGTACAAATTAATTAAGGATCCAATTGCCATACTGAGAAGTAGATTTTCTTGGACCACTGTTAATAAATAGTAGCCTACCGGTAACTAGGCCTAAGCCTACATATCAGTAACTTTTATGTAAAGCTCAAACGGTCCTGCTTATCTATCAAAACATTTGTACTTTTATAATATGCAAGATGAGAATAAAACCATCTGCCAATAAAATGAACAGAATCAAAAATTGAAGTCCGAGATACGACCAAACTTGCCTGTTGTATGCGACATTTGCAACACTAACGTTGTTGTAACGTTACTGGTTATCTCTTGACTAATACGTAATACCGCAACTGCGCACTTCCACTTGTGTGCAACTTTGTATTTCCTGCTTCCTCCTTATTTGAATCTTGAGGCTGGTTTTATGCAAGGCGTTTCGCGTCCAGCGTTCCAGAAACTTGGAGCGTTCGGCGTTTTCACAATTTTGACCGACGCGCGTCGCTTGAAGAACGCCCGTATGACATTTCGGTCACAATTTATTCACGCGTTTGGCGTTTGGTGGGGGAACTGATTCATTTCAGTTCAACTTCAAGTAGTTGTGAAGTTAAGCTCGAAGTGCTAATTGCTGGTTAACGAATCTAAATATGGACTCTATCGCGATTTACCGCGTAAAGGAAGGCGCTGGTCACATCCAATAAATAGAGTCAGATTACAGAGAGGAGTTTTTCACACGTTATTTGTTGAGTTGAAAGAAAACGACAAGTTTTTTAACTATTTTCGTATGTCTGAAACGTCCTTCAACGAAATTTCAAGCAAAGTAAGAAGCGTTGTGGAAAGTTTAGGTAAAACAGGGTGCAAAGGAACTGATGTAAAATATTGTAAACTCATTGTCAGGGAAAAAGAATAGAACCTTCCCCACCCCTGGCACACCCCTTAAATTCCAAGAAGAGCAAAGACCTGTCCACTGCTTTGTCGCCAGACGCCGAACGCCCTTCATAAATGTCACCATTTGACTCAATGTATTTAGAGCCTACGAGCGACAATCTCGGAAGCAGCGTTTTAAATATCTGTCGCCGGTATATAGGAACGCCTGGCGACTTTCCGGCGACAAAAATGTTGGGCGTTGTGCATAAATACTCCCATTTCATTCAATAGAACTAGGAACGCCGGGCGACTGTCGCCGGACGCGAAACGCCTTGCATAAAACCAGCCTGAGTCTCTAGTCCTACAGCACGTGAAAAAGCAAATCCAAATCAATAGATGTTCTGAGTGAAATAAAATAAACTGCGGTATGGCAATATGTAGATGGTATTTTTCAGGATGTACTTAAAAGGATACATTATTTTAGTAGTATAAAAACTAAAATTCTGTAAAGTTAAAGCATAGATCATGAGTAATAAAATAGATCATGCATGCATACGGGGGCTGTGTGCCGAAAAAAAGGTTGTCGCGAAAATAGTGCATGATCGCGCCGCGAGGTAGCGCTAAGGAGAAATCATTGGTAGCATTGGTGTTTCACACAGCTTCCATCGTTTCCCCAATAGATAACGCCACTATCGTCGAATTTCCAGTGGAACAAAATATTGCATTGGATCGGAGTTCTATTAGGTTATCCAAATACAATGGTTAAAGTAATACGGATAAGGAAGATTTACATACTGCCTTCCCGATTAGCCTACTTGTTGCAATAAGCCCGGATCCGGATATAAGTTATAATATACATACATCTAGTCTAATATGCTTTGTATTGTTTTTGGCTTTGATTGTAGACCTGAGGTTCATAAGCAAAGGTTTGAGCCCTTAATATATTTTCGATTTTCAGACCATAGGTCGAGATAACATGTATAAATACCATCGATAGTCATCACAGGTTTCAAATGCAAATGAAGATTATATTACTGAATTACTTTCAATGGTGGATCCTCAGAGAATCCCTTAGGCAGTCCGCACACGGGTCGTTGACCGTGCTATGCGCGAGAGAAGCGTGTGATACTCGTCAAGCGTGCAAAAGAATGAGTGTCGTTCCCTCGTTCCATGTCCGCAGATGGGTCGTCAAGCAATCATAAGGAAGCGACAGTATGCTCCATTCCAACTTTCAGTGGATTGCTTTCACAATGTCAAGTTCTTCATGAAGTAGTGATGATGAGTATGTATTATTTTATTACCACTACGTCCGACAGTCCAGGAGTATCAAAACGAACACTTGAAATCAGCGGAGGTACGTATGTATATTTTTTATCAATCAACTCCTAAAAAGCGAGTGTACGTACATGTATAACAGCTGATTTCATCCATAATCTTCTGTAATAAAACAAAACCCATCGTAACCGTAAATTATACTTCGGTGTTATGTTTACAACATCAATCATAAGTTCTTGTGAAGTAGATTTTTTTAAATATGAGTTATAGAACTAATGTTATAACATTTGCTTTGAGGATATAAACTCAAACTGTATATAAATACAACCATTTATCATCAATATATTTGTTTACGCAAATTTAAGAAGAGATACCTACCTATTTCTTTAACTTTGGAAACATTCGTACATCTTCGTATATCATATAAACATATTCGATTATTAATTTCTTCCCTATAAAATAATAACTTCTAAAACATTAATTTTATCTATCAATATGAAATAAAAAGAGATTAAAAGATAATATTTGTATCTTTCTTTAAATATATAATAACGTATATAATACAAAATTTTAAAAAAATAGGTCTACAGTTTTATAATCCTTATGATTGCACACATTACGAGTTAAAAATCCCGGTGAGTATAGTTAGGTAGACCTAGATAAAATCTGTTGTTTTTATAGTGTTTTTTTAAATGATGTATTTCTGATGTGTATCTAATTATTCTGCCTGTGATTTTTCACTAGGGCTTACTAGTAATTAATAAACTTCATGAGGATATGACTGTATTTAAAAAAAATACATAAATTAACTTTTGCCAATTTCCACCTACGCTTTCTCTGCCACATTTTTTTTTCGCATAACTAGGTTAATCATAAATTCCCATTATTTTTCAACCCCCTCTTCGAATTGAATGTTTGTAGCCAGCCACGTGAGGAATCGTTCAGCTTGGGAACTGCAGTGCACAACGCTTGAAACGCATCTACAACGAAACGACTACGCTTCTCACTCTTCACGATTGGTTGATGAGAGATCTCCCAATCATTTACCTAGGCTAAAACGATCAAGCGTACAAATATCGCTTCCTTCACGATACCTGAACGACCCGTGTGCGGACTGCCTTAAAGCCAAAGAAAGGATGATACTCCATTACATTGCTACTGGGAGAGGGGGAGGTCTTCAGAAGACTATGTAAACTTGAAGTTCAGTGCTGCGGTGTCGCCACAGTTTTTATCCTCTGTGTTCATGAAACACTCCCTGTAGCACTTCAAACACTGGGAATAGACGAGTAGATATTTTTTTAAAGATCGGGATCAGCGACATTGACATGGTATGTTGTCAAAAATTTTCGTAATATTTACTGGACTCTGAACGTTCAGGGAGACAATACTATACAATGTCAGGCAAAGAATAAAGATGGATTTTGCGACCCGGTTGTCGGGTAAATCTATCGTCCGACTGTCGGGTAGTCTGTCTCGACAGGATTGATCTGACATCAAGCCTACACATTATCGAACCATCTCCAATAACCTGACAGCGCATAAAAGGGTTGAATATCGTGAGTTTCAGGCTAAAGAAACCCTTGAGCCTGTGGTTTTAAGACTCGAAGATCATATTTAGGATAAGTAAATTATAAAGGTATATTTATGGTAATTTAAAATATAACTTAAAATGCTTCAATACCCAGTACACAGATTAAAGTTGTTCGAGGACGGAGTGCGCTATTCTGGTCTCAAATTGTACAACAGGTTGCCAGACAATATAATTTATACAGGAAGTATACAAGTATATACTCACCATAATTCCAGAAACAATACCGGTATTTTAAATAGTATATTGATAATATATATATATATATATATATATATATAATCCAAATACCACTCACTGACTCACTCATCAGGAAATCTCAAAGACCACCGAACGGATTGGAACGAAATTTGGTAAGTAGCTTCCTCTGGGGATGTAAGTAGGTGTTCGCTAAGAAAGGTTTTCAAAAAATTCGACATTTTATGGGGACTTTCGGGGGTCAACGTTACTAAAATCCCCATAAGAAATACATAGTATAATATATTTATTGATAGGATATTTCTTTGGTTAATAGTATACATTTAACTTCGATTTGTATATCCGTGCAAAGCCGGATCGGGCCAACTGGTTTATTTATGTAAGTATTTTAATACGCCTTTTTGAATATACCTATGTCAGGTTGAACTGTTTATAGAATAATCAAATCAATTTATTTATAAGTTTTACTTTCTCCACTCTATACGTAGTATATGGAGAAAGTATTGTTTTCGTACAAAATTTCGAATTTGAATTTTTAGTGGAATTATCTGTTTTAGTGCTCCCTGGACCCCAAAAAATTGTTTAGTGGAATTATCTGTGTTGGTGCTCCCTGAACCCAAAAAATTGTTTTTTGGTGATGTCTGTCCGTGTTGCTGGGTGTCTGCAAGGATGTATACCGAGCTGGAGACCATACCAACGGTCCGATTTTGATGAAATTTGGTAAGTAGGTGTAGTTCTGGAATATCTCCAGGCATTTTTTAATTTTTTCAAATTTTTTATTTTTAAGGGGTTTTACCCCCCAAAAATGGCCAAAAAACTAGAAAAATCTAAATTTCTCAAAAACGGCTCTAACGATTTTGATAAAATTTGGTTAATTTGTAACCCTTTATGTACCCTACCATATGCAATAAACCGCATCTTTCTAAAAATTCTCGTTTAGGTAATAATAATAATAACTGATTTTTGGGGGTTTTGTCCAAAAAGGGGGTTGTTTTTCAAAAATGTTCTAAACCTTTTTTCGTGCATCAATACAGGCCTAATTGACATGTTTGGTGTAAATTTGTTCGAAATCGATCGAATAGTTTAAATAATAATATAATATAATATGGATGAGTGTTACATGCATCTAATATTTTCCATGGTAACATTTTCCTACTTTTGCAATTCCAAATAACCACCTCCTTGGGAAGGTATAAAGTTTCAACTGGGAGAAAGTATGTGGCAGAAAGTATCTGGTACTGTTTATTATGTTTTACAGTACTATAACGCGCTTGGAAAGTTGGAGTCAATATTTAACACATTTATGTATGTAAGTGGATGAAGTTGGCAGGCCTGAGAATAATCTTTTCTGCTCTTCTGTTTCACATTTTCATTTTGTCTTTCGTCTGATCTTTGTTGTAAGGTTGCAAAATATAGCAAGTAAAATGAGACCAATCGTGAATATGATTTCTAGAAATTTCATGACCTCTGCTGTGAGGCGGTCTGGATTACACGGAGGCCATCCTGGAGAGGTAAATAAAATAAAATATAGTTACTAAATTAGAAAATCAATGACTTAAAGTATTACATTTTTGGGTTTACTTGCCACCATTCCTAGCCTAGAGACTTTGCATGTCATTTTTTCATTACATAGGGGGTTATAAATTGTCTAGTTCTCATCTTATTTAAAACATGTTTTAAAGTTGCATTTATTCAGGGATAGAAGATGATTTAATTGTGGACACTTTGTGTTCGTAATTTCATCGGCACTCTCAAATTTTTTTGAAGGACACAAGTTCTTCTCTGTGCTATTTGTAGCAATTAAAACCACCTCATTAAGCCCACCCTACTAATTAAACATCCTAGTGATCCATTGCACTAGTTTTGTGTAAAATGTGTATTATGTAAGCCTAAAGGGCAATGTAAAGTAAAAGAAAAAAATAGTTGAGCTGTTTTTCATATCTATTAGATGTATTGCTCACTAATTTTTAGAGTAGCCTACATAACCTAAACATTTTAAGCCATAACTGAATTCTTGGTAAAAATGCAGTTTACCTTGTCAAACGATTTCTAAGGGAATTTGATATAACATGAAAGAACACATCTAACTGATTGTAGAAACAACAAAAATTTTCCCGGGAAATAATATTTGTAGGAGTTATGAAAGAAATAAAACTTGAAATTGTATAGGTTAAGTTTCGACTTTTCCGCGATATTTGACGTAATTATAACAAAATAAATCACTTCACATACACCAAACATGTAAGAATTAAATAAACTAACCAAAATAAACCCCAAAAGTATCCACGAAGCAAGAAAATGTGAAAATAATGTAACAAACATAATTACGTAAACAAATGCATCGAACAATAGAAAGTACCGTTTAACAGCGTATTTAAAATGGAAATAAATCAACGTTGCCAAATCGAACAATAGGTTATTGTACTAATTAAGGTGTGTATAAATCAAGGTAACTAGATAGTAAAGGTTGCCTCATTTGAGAAATAATATTTCGTCGTATTATCACTTTATATAATTAAAATAAAAAAAAAACTAGAGAACTTACCTAAACTGTTTAATCACAGTATTTTTCCGATAACAGTATGATTATAATATTGTATAATTATTTAATATTTCGTCGTATTATCACTTTATATAATTAAAATTTAAAAAAAACTAGAGAACTTACCTAAACTGTTTAATCACAGTATTTTTCCGATAACAGTATGATTATAATATTTGTATAATTATAATATTTCGTCGTATTATCACTTTATATAATTAAAATTAAAAAAAACTAGAGGACTTACCTAAACTGTTTAATCACAGTATTTTGCCGATAACAGTATGATTATAATATTTCGTCTTATTATCACACTATTTATAATTAGAATGAGTTGCCTAAACTGTTCGTTTCTACACAAAAAAGAACAAGAACAATCCGGCAACGCTGTCAGGTCGGTAAGAAAAACATGTCGGCACTTTACAATGTAATTCTCCATAAGGAACTTTTGATTTGAAAGTTTTTAATGTTGTAAATGTTGAATATGGTTAAATATTGGTTTCCCGGTATCAGTGAAGTGTATAAATACTATATTTATTAAGAAAAAAGTTCAGGTTTGTGTGTTTATAGTAGTTTCGTTTGACAAGGTAAACTATATAAATACCGAATTCTTCTACCTTGAATATTAATAATGAAGTGTCATTTATTAAAATTTAAAAGACCATGAGCCACAGCATTGAATTTCGCTTGTGGAAAGATAATAGAGGAACATAATATTGCCATCGAGCCTATATTACTAAGAAATTAGGCCTACAGTAAAATTCCACTAATTCGAGCAAACTGAGCTCGATAATATTTCAATTAATAAATGTATGGGCGTAAGTTTACAACATGACATTCTATTGATATCTTTGTAATTTTTTTAAGGGAATTGTATAGTGCTGCCAGTTCAAACTAGGAAGATTTATGCTTTGTTACTTTGGGTAAAATTTACAACATGCCTCCTCACCATAGTGCGGCAAAGGTCCCAACAACTAGAATAAATAGCCTGAATACTTACAGGTCTCTAATCAGCAGTGAGGCCTGTTGTAAACTTAGCCTATGCCGTTATTTTTTATTTTATGACGTATTTTAATAGTTTTATTAAATGCAATTGTCTAAATTTTTTGTTTTTCGATGTTATTATTTTTTTATAATTTGTTTAATGTATAGGTAGGCCTACAGTAGCCTCATTCTTGGAGTGTGTCTGAGAATAGTAGGTAAAACTATATGAAAGTAAGACACAGTTCGTTACGGAGTTGTATTTTTCTTAGTTAACATGTAATAATGTGTACCTAGTTTTTGTAGAATTGATTGCTAAAAATTTACTTTAACTTGTCAATCGATTTCTAAGGGAATTTGAAATAATATCAAAGTACATATCTAACTGATTGTAAAAACAACAAACATTTTCCCGGACAATAATATTTATAGGAATTATGAACGAAATAAAATTTGAAATTATATAAGTTAAGTTTCGACTTTTCCGCTATAACAAAATAAATCACTTCACATACACCAAACACATAAGAATTAAATAAACTAAACAATATTAATCCCAAAAGTACCCACAAAGCAAGAAAATTAGAAAATAATGTAACAAAACGTTAATTACGAAAACAATAACATTGTACCTTTAAGAACAATAGAAACTATAATATAACTGCGTAATTAAAATAGAATTTCATCAACGTTGCCAAATCGAACAATAGGTTATTGTACTGAATGGGGTGTGTATTAATTTCACCGATAATAGTATGATTATATTTCGTTATTATCACATTATATAATTAAAAGAAAAAAAAACCTAAAAGGTTCTAACCTATATTATTTAGTCACAGTATGTTTGCTTTTTACTTAATCTCGCCGAAAATAGTATGATTATATTTCGTTATTAGGCCTATCACACTATATAATTAAAATTAAAAAAAACCTAAAAGGTTCTAACTTATAGTAGGCCTATTTAGTCACAGCATGTTTGTACTTTAAAAACGTATGTACAACTTTCTAGTTGAGTTGGCTAAACAGTTTGTTTCTACACAAGAAAAGAACAAGACAAATCCGGCAACGCTGGGAGAACGCTGAGAAAAACATGTCGGCTCTTTTCAATGTAAATTCCCATAAGGAACATTTGATTTGAAAGTTTGTAATATTGTGCGTGTTGAAGATGGTTAAACATTGCTTTCCAATGTTATATGGTGAAGTGTATAAATACTATATTTATAAAGAAAAACGTTAAGGTTTGTGTATTTATATAGTAGTTTCGATTGACAAGCTAAAGTAAACAAATACCAATTGATTGTACCGCCAAGGTATGTTCGGGAAGAAATAGAAGGAATGATATGCCCATTAGGCTAGGCACTTTCCTAGTCTGAGCGTACTTGTAGCGATTTTAAGAAATATCTTTCCTGAATTCCTAAACTCACTACCTGTCGGCGCCACAAGTCTGCTTTGCCACAATTTTTGTTTAGGCGTGCGTCAAAAGGAATGTTGTAACATAAGTCGAGTAATTGTAATAACTACGGTGTTAAAAGCGAAAAGTAGTGCTTGAGAGTATTGTTCATCAATGCATCAATGTATAGTATTCAGTATAGTAAATTAAGTTTGCAAAACTTTTTCTCACCACCAAATGTAGACCTTCGTTTGTGTTAAGCCAGGTAACTCTTTAAACATATCTCACCTAAATAAACTAAAATACCTAGGGTTTACCATAAATGCACCAGTTTTAATTGTTTTATTGTAATTTAGTTTCATTTTAAAATAAGTCATTTCTTTTGAGGACAAATTCATTTAAAGCCATTTGCAAAATAACCTATTTTAGTCAAAGTCATTTTATAGGTAGCCTGATTTCAGCAACCATATTACAGTTATGAAAGTACTACTTAAAAACATAAAATTCAGTGTTAAATAATGTTGTAAAAAACATGCATAATTTACCAAAAGTAAAGTATTCTCTAAATGCTTGAATGTGCATAGGCTACTTGAAAACAAACTTTAACCAAATGTAACCTGTCAGATCAAACTTTAATGACATTGCATAATCAATATGCAACTTGCAAACATTCTATATATTAAATGCCGTTTTGTTTTCTTTATGGTAGTCAAAGAACTGGTTCAAGTTATGCGATGAATTCAAGTTGTGGAATAAATTCAAGTTCTGCTTGATTTTCAAATACAGCAATATTTTTAACGTCATTCACACCGTACTTCTGTTTCAAAAACATTTTGGGAACCATCTTTTAAATTTCTGCACAAACATTAATATGGTCAAAGATTCGGCATAAACTAGGTATTTATCGAAGTGAACAACTACTAGTAGCCTATATTTCATTAAGGTTATGTTTTTGTCAAGGTGTAAATTGTAATTAGATTAGTAATTATTTATTTCTTGGGTGGAGCTGACAAGTCTTTTTCGATAATACGGTCTCCAAGAGACTAATTTCTAAAATATAACTTATAGTTTTTTTTTTAATATTACGGTAGGGCCTACATGACGTCACAAAAATTAACATAATTTTCTTTTTAAAATTTATTAATTTTTTTTAACTTTAGATCTTAAAGTTTTATTTTAAAAGGTTGGCTAACAAACAAAATAATAAATAAATATAAATATTTGCACTAAAGATTTATAAATATATATTGAAATCTGCTATACTGGTACTTTCTAAGAAAATGTGTCCTTTAATATTGTAACTTGATATGTTGATATTGTGTATTTACACAAATTTGTACATGTGTTAAATTTAAATGTTAATGTTAACAAATCACTAAAGATTTTTTGATAATTAACACAAGGGAGGGTTTTCTTTAATAATAAGGGAGGGTTTTCTTTGTTTATATCATAAAAGTGGGATTTTGTTGTGTTATTCACAAAATTTGTTACTGTATTGAGGGCATATCATTTTTCTATTAAGGGCGTATAAATATTATTTTTTTTGTTGATTAATAAATTGACAGTTTGTTACCTTAATGCTGCTTTAATAAATAACCTATTTCAATGTAAGTGGTTAACTCAGGCATTTCGGAGAGTTCACCAAAAAAAAGGTATGATCTTATAATAATTTCAATACATGTGCAGCCTTAAACGGGCCGGTGCACTTCCAAATTTTAATTGTCCTGACTGGCACATGTTACGCTGGTGTTATGTTGGTACGTGACTATAGGCCTATTATATTTATTTATATCTATTTTATAAGGGATATGTGTACAGTTTTACAAAAAATAGAAACAAGCCGTGACTTCACATCTAGTAATACAATTTCATAATTTTGTAGTGTTTAAGTTGAAATGTAATCAGGTGTTACTATGTCTTGAAATTATACCGATAATTTTTCATTAGTATTTATATTTACTGTTTAGAATCTACCCAGTCTATTGAAGTGTAAAAATTTAGCGTTAGATATTTTGTTATTATATAGGCTATCCCGATATACGATAATTCATTAAGTTTGTTTTTCTTATACCGGTAAACTCTTGGGAATTTGCCAAACGTGTCATTTCACCGTATTGTGTAAAAACTTTGTGAAATAATAGGCCCTACTTTATATATACTTAACAATGCCGTAAAGTAAGTTTATCTTTAAGATTTAAAAAAAAATTTGTTTCATCTAATTTTGTTGAATTATCCTAAATTTACTGTTTACGGGTCAAAGTCACAAAATACGACAATTTAAAAAAAAAATTTAATTAAAATTAAGTATTTGATTTTATATAAATAAATATCATATTAGGTAAATAACATGTTCAGGAACTTTATCTCATATGTAGCTGAGCTAAATTCTATGAATTTCTATTTTTTATGGACTTTTAGTGTACCGAAGCATTAATGGATACAAATCGGTCACGCTTGCTTAATCGGCAAAATATTACTTTGAGATAGCTTAAAAGTATAATTAATAATATCTAATATATACCCAATAACATTCATTTAATAATTCTGTATAAAAATTATACAATCAGATTTTGAATCAAACATATACTGCCGATTTCGTGTGTGTGACCGATTTGTGTGGCCGTGACCGGGTAGTAGCGATCGTGACCGAATGGTATCGATCGTGACCGCGCGGTAGCGATCGTTAACGCGCGGTATAGCGATCGAGGCCGTTTTGATAATAATTTAAATTTGTGATTAGAAAATGCTAGAAGACAAGTAAAATAGTTGTTTTTATAATTAAAACAAACAATGGTTAGGGTAAGCAGCTTTTAGTGTTAAAATAAACAAAGCAACCAAAAATCATAACAAAGTACTGATTGGCTATAATAATGTAATATTAAAAAAAAACAAAGTAACTTCTTGAGTTAATATGTATAACAACACAATCTTTAATAACAAAATCTTTAATAATTCCAGATATAACACAAACAAAGGATATATAATTACTAAAAGTGGTAAATAAACAAAACGGTCACATAATACCATGGCGGTCATGCTACCGATTTGCACGTGACCGCTTTGTAATTTTCAAGTAAAACTCGGTGAATTAGCATTAATAGGTAACATAGGTTTGTCCTATTGAGTTTAGGATAAAGACAACGAATGCGCAACTAACTAGGCACGTTGGTTACTGCAACATTTTAATATACACTTAAAATATTTACGTGACCGTTTTGTCATGCAATTAAGGTACTATTATTAGTTTCCTTAAATTTAGATGATTTTTCGAAGATTTTAACAAATTGAAATTATTTCAACTAAGCCAGCAGTTGAGGTTCACTAATAAACTTCCAACAGACTACTGATCGCGTCAATTCTATCGCGATCGATAACGTAAAGGCAGGTTTATACTTTAGTCGGTCTTTGTTTAGCTGTTTCAAGGACAAGTGTTGAATAAGAAAAAAAACAGTTATCTTGTCCTCTGCTCGAATATTGTTTATTAGTCATCACATAACCTAAACGTTTATTCTATGCCGGTTTTGCCGTGATTATCGATCTCCTTGTTTGTTTATTTGACATTCAATATTTAAGATAGCTGGTCAAGGACAGTGACCGATTTGTATTTCTTAGAAAGGAAATATATTTTAGTCACTAAAAATAGTAACTTTTTATCATGCAATTTGTCTAGTGAGAAGGAAAAAAGTGTTTAAAAAATATAAACATTTTTATTTTCGTCATATTTATTTTTCTTTTCTTTTTTTTAAAGGGACTGAAATTGTCCCATTTTGTGACTTTGCATTGATTTACTACAGTTTATAAAATAATTAAACATTACATTCTAGACCATGTTCTTGTTCATAGGGTCACCTCTGCAGCAATATGGTGAAGAAGCGTGTAGTAAATTTGACCAAATTTATGTTTTATTTAGGCCTAAGTAGTTTTAAAATTTGATATAGGCCTAATAAAATGGTAAGTATTTTTTCTCTCCAATTCCAATTTTATTTTATTTTCCATTTTTACAAAGTTATACAACATCAAACAAGAAACATATTTTCACAAAGTGTTAAAATTAAAAATAATTTTAACCTTTAAAGAATAGAAATTATGTAGGCTAACACTTCGACATTGTCAGGTGTAGGTGTAATGTAGGTTACCATATGTAAATTGATATGCATTGAATCTAACAATATAGGCCTAGTAAATCTCTTTTTTAATAGAAGCCAGTTGCCCCTCGAGCGCGGGGTCAGGTGTTTCTCTAATAGCTTTTAAGAATCAATATTTATTAAATTAGTAATTAAATTGAATGTTAATTGAGTTAAAAAATAAAATATTACATTTGATGATATAATTGACCTTGTCTTATAATGTATTATTTCAGAATTTGCCGTTCAGTTTAGATGGTAAACTCAAGCTAACATTATACTTTGCCTTATTCTTCGGCTCAGGCATTGCAGCACCTTTCTTTATCCTCAGGCATCAACTTGTGAAAAAATGAGCTAGAAATAAGTAAGTAGGCCTAGGAAATTTAAATCGATTTAATTTATTGTTTTACAGGTGCAATTGATTCAGTTATTTGAGAAACCACTTGTTTCTAAGATTAATAATTTTTCAGGAAACAAAGAATCTACTACATTAACTTACAGTGATCTATAAAATAATGGTGCGTTGGAATTATTTTATTTTTAATTTCTATTAGATATCATTATTATTGATTAGGCTATATGTCCAGTTCATAAATACAATAACTATGTGCCGCAGTAGTTAAACACGTTTGTCCGGTTTGCTAGAGCACAGTTGTGTTCGGTTTACCTCGTTCCTCCCGTTTTAATTAGACATAAAGGTTAAGCAAAAATAAACAAATTATTTGTTTGTTCGGATGTAAGTGGATTCTCAAACAAATAGGCACAATGAATTATTAGGCCTATATGTAATCTGTGTAACGATTTAATTTCCCTTAGCCTTAATAAACCGAATAATATAATAGATAAAACTGTCGATGCTTTCCAGTTCTTGATGTAGGGTAGCAAACTTATTAACAATATACGCTTATTAATCTGTTATTTGTTTTCCAGTTGTTAACCTTGCCAATTTATGCATTTTAACACTTTGCTTGGAATTGGGTATTTTGGTTCCATTCCCACTTTCTGAATAATTTAACTCGTATGTATTTTAAAGAATGTTACATTTGCCATAATTTGTGTACAAAAATGATAATACACGATGAAATTTGATTTAAATTATATCAGAGCGAGCCTAAATTACTTAGATAAAAAATAATTCTTAAATAATTTGGTTTTGGAGGAGCTGTCTACTACTATAAAGTTTTTACCTGAATTGTGTAGATGTTAAACGTATAGGCTACCTGAAATATTTATACGTCTCATTACTTATCTAATTTGATTTTTCAATTTGTTACTTGCTTATGGTTCAGTATTAGTCTTAAATTAAACATTGTACCAAAGGGATTTTTTGTTTCCCCATTGATTATATTGTGATAACTTAGTAACTTGTTTTAGTACATGTTTGTTTTAGCCTTAAGTTATGTTGCTTTGCTGCATTAAATAATACAGTACCAAATAACCGACCATAACATCTATATAACTGTGCTTATAAATTGTTTTTTTAACACCAGAATGAGGGCCCTGATAGTTTACATTATACTGACAGAGAACCAATTTTTACTCTCCTTAGTTTTGCTTTCTTAAGTTTGTTAATCCCTTGAATCTTTCTAAAACAAAATATATTAACCATTTGGCTCCGGATGTCCGATTTTTCGTATGGATAAAGCCCAACTATAAAATCCCAGGCTCAATTCAGCAAATTCTCAGTGTTTCGCAAAAAAAAAGTATTAAATTTATTTATCGATCGATTCGTTTTATTTCTTTAAAATTGTGTTTGGAATGAAATGTTTTATAAGACGGTAAATTTAAATAAGTGTGAATTGATTTTAGATGTAAAAATTTGAAATTGTCGCTAACCAACAAAATTTCAATTTATTCTTGGAAATGATACAGCAAAAAATATCTTGAACTATTTTGTCCGTATAAAATAGTTCTACACTTAAAAATGAACAAAAACCTTAAATTTCATTACTTTATATTGAAAAATATCTAAGTTATTATTTTTTTTTGTAAATCACTACATTACCAGTTCTGCGGTTAGTTTCACATAGCCTTAGGAAAAGTATTTTACAAATATAACAACACTTTCATCGGCTACACCTGCGGTTTTCTATTAATGTTTAAATTGTATTTTCACTAACGGGTGAACGTACTCGCTTCGTATTAATCACATAACACAACGCACAAGTACAGTTATTTACAGATGACGGAAACAGAGCCACAGCTATCGCGATTATCTTTGTCGCAGTGAACATAGAGGTAAATAGAACTGGTATTTCCAATCCATTGATAAATAATAAAGGTAGGTTCGCTAATGATTCGTAGGGATTCGACGGACATATTCATGTCCGAAAATTGGACTTTGGGAGCCAAAAGGTTAAGAGGGTGTGCGTAAAGGAAGATGCAAATTTGTTGCCAGTTAGCAAAACGTCTTTCTTCCCTTTTTTGTTGTTTAACATCTTTATATTATACAATTTATACTAATGTAACTCCAACACAGTTGCGTAGGTTCGAACTGCAGTAAACTGGACAAGCCAACCACTGTGCCACTCTCCTCTCTTGACTATAAAGGGTGGGCTAAACGTCTGGAGACACCCCTGTTACTTTTAAGTGAGTAATTGGAAAAAAACAAAACTCAGGTAATGTTTACTAGGTATAAAGATGTACTTTTTTACGCAAAAGACAACGTTGTTACCATTTCCAAAATGGGAAATTTTGGGGGCAGCTCAAAGTTTTAAATATAAACCCATTTTTTACACTGCACTAGCACATTGCCAAGTCATCGAGGGAAAGCAATTTGGACATTTCCTGTAGTATCTTGTTGAATTTGTGAGTATTGCACCTTTATTAAATAAAACTTTTCAAAAATATCGTTAGCTCTTTTTTTATCACTTTACTGGCTGCTATTATGAATAGGGTAGAGATAGAGGCCTCAAATTTGCACTGTTAGGTTTCTTTTGTTAATACCTTTAAAATGTATGGTCACATGACAGGGGTTTGTGTATAACAATTTTTAGCTGCCCCCCTATATTTCTTATTTTTGAAATGAGGGCGAAGTTTCCTCATACATAAAAAAGTACATCCTAATACCTAATAAACATTTCTTGGATTTGGCTCTTTAAAAATCACTCACTAAAAAGTTAAAAGGACTTGAATCATTCTCGTCTTTAACCGTAAATAACTTTCGATAGGAATAATATAGAGACTTCTGGTTTTCGTAATTTATATTCTTGTACCAATCCCTTTAAAATGAGGGGTCACAAGGCAGGGGTTTGCATTTAACATTTATGAGCTGCTCCCAAAATTTCCCGTTTTGGATGGTAACAATGTTGTTTTATGCGTAAAAAAGTACATCTTTATACCTAGTAAACATTACCTGAGTTTGAGTTACAGAAGTGTCTCCAGACTTTTAGTTCACCCTATAAGATGACCAAGTTTAAATTTGTTTATTACTGTTTTATATTTATGAGCTTAACTAAATGCTGTTGGTCTCATAACTTCAGCTGACCAACTGTTTTAAATTTCTTGCCTTATATTTACTCTCAAATTATGCTCAAATTTTGTTTTACGACATAGCATTTTATGATAGGCTCTTGGGAGTCTTGGGGTTAGCTTAATAAAGTTAAGTTTGTAGTTATAGTAAGATTTACGAAATTTTCCTAAAATAAATAATGTATTCGCCTATTAAAATACCGTACATAATTATATATTCACCTACTAAAAAATGTATATATTATCCAAGAAGGTCAACAAATAGACAATAGTAGAGCCGCGGTTATCCGATGTAATATGGACCGAGAGTACCTCGGATAAGAGAAAACTCGGATATCACGGACTCTGTAAAAAATCGAGAGGGAAACGTACGGTAAACTAGTGAAATCAATGAAAACGTGGACAAAGATGTGAAAAAAGGCATCTAATGTATTATCAAATGAAAAACTAACGTCCAAATGATATACATAGGCTACAGTACATGTTCCAGTAAAAAAAAATATTTTTTTGAAGAAGTCCATAAGTGTTTTCTGTTTAGCGGAACACGCTCGTTTGAAAACTAAATAAACAATATGCAGTATGAGTATAACACGCGCAACGTTTTAAGAGCAAGGGTTTACTTGATATTGAATCAAACTACAGTATTCACAAAAACTAAAAGAGAAGTGTGAGAGAAGGGTAAGCTGGGTAGGGTAGAAGTTAGATACAATAGAAGGTCGGTCAGAAGCAGGTGCAAGAGCCAAGCCAAGATAAGGAATGATGTTATCACCATCGTGTAAACAATAATCACAGACGTCTGAAAACTCTTATACTACGCTACTAAGTGTATCCAACCACCCGATTAATATTATTCTTTATTCGAGTCATTTGTTTGATTGTTTATTTAGTTTTCACTAGTTATAAATAAATAAATTATGTTATTTTTTTAGAAATTTTTTTATGCTCTTGAATAAACAGTATACTTGTTCCGGTAAAAATACTTAAAACGTAAACAATCCTAATCCTATTGACGATTAGCAAAGCATTGGAATTACTGTTAATAACGATTAAAAACTGTGCGTTTTATTTACCGGAACCATTTTTGACGAAACATTATGTGACTAATAGTGCAGTACAGTAGATTTGTCGCTATATGTGGATTTCACTTTGCGCGGTTACTTTAACGCATGCGTCTACCGCAAATCGAACTTTTTTTGTTTTACCACCTCGATTAAGCGGTTAGTCGGGGCTCGGATAACCGCGGCTCTACTGTACTATCGAAATTGTACAGCTAAAAATTATTTCAGGTAAATACGTAGGCAATCAAATTCAACTGTACAAACATTAACCTTATGCACTCTATTTATTTGACACTTGGCTGCTCCACCAGATCCAATTAAAATATTACTGTTTGCAGAATTATTTTTGTAAATTCGCTAAAAATTCCTATAAATAGTAAACATAAGTTATTATATATATAATTTTGTTCGGAATAAACCAGAGAATAAGGGAAAAATTGTCGAAAGATTAAATCAAAAATGTTTCATTGAGAAGGCCTATTTTGAATATAATCGGTCAAAAAATCAATCGATTATTTTGTTTTGTAATGAAATTAAAAATAAGAATAATAGAGTTTAGAGCTTTTAAAATACTTTATTACACTAAATGTGACCATAATAAATAATTTAAAAAATATTCTTGAGGTTTAACAACATTTTTTTATTGAGTAGGCCTATTTTGAATATATTATTTCAAAAAAAATAAATGTTTTTTTATGAATTTAAAAGTAGTAGTAAAAATGATTAGAGCTTTAAAAATAGTTTTTACAGTAAATATGTCTGTTTAAGTATGTCTATTGTATTTATATTCATTCAAAAATTTATTTTAACAATAACATTTTTGCGAAATAATGGTACATAACCACGTTAACATATAGTTTAAACAGTTGACATTTCTCAACACAAAATAAAACAAAAACAAGATCTTTACATTAACAAAATTTACACAAAACTGCAAAATAATAACGTACAGTAAAAATAAATACCACTTGAAAAAGCGTAAACAAAAGTTACAAGACGCAAGATAAAAGACGATGCTATTTGTATTTCTTGATCATGACTGGCAAACAGCTGCTCAACTTCAGAGAGATATAAAATATATTCAACAGCCAATATAATCTGTCACTGGTTTCTAAACTGTTTTAACAACATTGAAGTCTCAATAGACCGAAAACCACAGATTCTAAACTTGTTTAGTACATAGAAATCATATTATTAAAACGTGTGTCGGAATGAGTCCGACAGTGGAGCGCAACGGCAAATTAGCGATGTCGGACTGAGTTCGCCTATGGAGCGCAAAAGGTTAAACTAATATGGTGCTTCAGAAACATAAATAAACATATTCTACTTAATTATAACATTACCCGACTTTTCACCTTACTCCAATAACTGTAAACTTACATGAAGGCGTTAATTTCTATTAACTGATTTCATGCTTTGAAGCAATTTGTAGATTAGGTTTTTGTTTGAGAGTAGACCTAAGTACTAAACCTTTAGGTTATTTTTAAATCTTTATTATAACTCTTACAGTAATATTTTGATTCAAACATTAAATATTATCAACCGTCATAGCTTTGAGATTATAATTAATGCTACACCTTTATTAAAAAGAAAATATTAAATATGTGTATAAAGCCAGCAAGGGGTTTGTCCAGTGCCTATCCTAGCCGTGATATTAACACAACTAAATGTAGTTAAAATGTATCAAACTGTAAATGCAAAATTTATAAACTGTATACTATGTTCAATGGCACACGACAAACGTTGTGACATTTTATGACACAAATAACAGAGTGTTATATTTGTACTTTGTGTAAGTTTCAAAACACCAACTTTTAAGTTTATTTATTGTTAAAAAAATGTACTTACCTTTTCTTACAATCAAAGACAAACTGTAACTAACTATTATTGTGTTTTTAAATGTTTTGGTTAAGAAGAAATATTGCTTTTAAAGTGAGCTAGAAGGACTACTTCGCTTGGTGACGTGACTTGAAAGCTACTGTGTACACTCTTGTTTGAGGTTATATGTCGGCTTCATGGTTTGTATTCATAATAATATTTGGTTTGTTGTGGAGTTGGAGTTTATTCCATGAATGCAGTAGAACCTTGGTGATCACAACCTTGGGGGTTTCCGAATTAACTAAAGTGTGTATTATATTCAGGAAGATAAAACTGTTCTACAAAGAATTAGGTTTGTGTGATTCCATACCGTAAAAGGGAGAAAAGAACCTTTTTGAATACATTTTCTGTCCGTCAATTTTTCACAATCAATTTTCTCAGGAACAGATCGTGTATCACAATGAAATTTTACACAGCTATAAATTATGTTAAACTGCGTGCTTAAAGGTCGGAACACACTATACCAGCCCGAATGTGTCGGCTCGGCTCTCTAGAAACAATCTTGTCCACCGTCACTCGGTGGATAGGAGCCCATTGGATTAAATACGATTTATAATTTAAAAATTGATGCTTAAAATATACATTTTGTCCTTGGATTAAGAATGTAAAAGTTGTTCTTACTGCATTCGATTTCTTTTATCAATATATCATTGTATCGTCCTAATTCATTTCAGTTGCTGTCTCTTGCTGCCTCTTGCTGCTTACCTATTAAAGGGGTTTAAAACTCCAAATACTTGCATGGTTTGAAACGAAAGTATACTTTATTAACCTAATGTCTGTATGAAAAATTACAAATTATTTAACGATAATATTTCTAAAGGACCCTGAAGAAAAGATAAACCTGCACTGTGTGAAAATTAATAGTAAAAGCACATAATTGCATGCGAACCAATATTAATAAACTATGTATATAAATATAGGCCCAACTATAAATATTATAGCAAAGTGGCAGGAGTCTCGTGAGGAAGAGGATTCCCATTTTATAGCATTAATTCCTCTGAACTGTATTATTAAATATACTTTTACAGTAATTATTAGTATATTTATAAATTATTGTTGTTAATATCCCTGTTTTTTAGTATCTGCTAAATCACTGTTACTAAAATTTTTAAACATTTTTCTGCAATAATTGACCGCATCAAAATGTTGAAGGGTTTGAGGAAGTCTTTGAAACAGACGGCCAAGTTTTAGCCG
>JAGFPH010003505.1:107625-146598 GCA_018207615.1 Philaenus spumarius
TTGGAATAAGGTGAATGATTCAAGTGCCTTTAAAGCAGCTTGAAGTCCAAGCGGATGTTATATCCTGGTTTCGGACATAAAGTATTTAAGGCGCTTTTATAAAAAAAAGAACATTAGATTTTAGTGGCATGATTAAGTTGCTTTCAATTTATCTATTGAAATAATTGTTTCTAAATTACATAACTTTGCTGTTATTAAACAATGCGAGATCAGTTAGTTACATTAAACAAAGTTGGATCAGTTTAGTCAGATTAGATCGTAATCAACATCGAGTTCATGAAATAGTTACTTATCAGTAGATTTTATGTTTCCTTTGTCAATAAAGGAACTAGGAAAAAATGAAATTTGAAGTGAGAATAGTAATTTTATTATCGTCGGTTGTCATTGGAATAATTAACGGAGTGAATTGTGGCTCATCCGAACAGGTATTGTTTGCATTCATTATTTGTTGCGATATGACAGACACATACTGTATTCAGTATCTAGCAAAAGTCTTATAGGCTCTTTATTAAATCGGTCTTGCCGACTGTTTCACCAGTTGCAGCATTTACGAGCTTCACACTGATTAAGAAAATATTTCAAAGCAAATCATTTCTCCATGTATATAAATATACAGTTTATTAAAAAAAATCAAATTAATTTTAATAAAATAAATTAACAGAACTTTTTATATATCGTGCGGTCCATTTCAGGATAAAATTTGGCACAAATATATGACCATCTATGAGTTTTGATGGTTATAGGGGATGAGGGAGGGGGTTAAATTTTTTAATTTAAAGGTAAGTCACATCATTGTAAAGCTTATTAAAAGATTATTTAAATGTTACAAACAAGAGCTTAGTATTTTTCTCAGTTTAAAATTAATGAACGGCCAAAATTCAGAAAAATTCTATTTTTTATTTGTTAGGAAAAATATTCAGAAAAAGGTTACCGGTATACTTTTGTCAAGAAGTAATTGTTTGAAAATTTACTTTAAATCAGGTAATTCTGTACATTTTTCTGTCATAGGACTTAACCATAACTTTAAATTAGTGTGAAGCATCTACCAAGTTTTGAATACTTGTATATTTGAATAAGTTGTAAAAATAAAATAACCTTAACAAAAGTGTGTTACCTCCAACCCCGACAACCTACTTATTTCTATTATTAACTAATTAACAACCATCTTTAATGTTATAGTAAAAAATACCACTTTCACAATTTTGATTTGGCGGAGTAAGATAATAAGATGCAGTTCACTCCATTTAGTTTGTTTTTTCAATGAAGTGCCACATGACCTACCTTCACATTTAAAATTGTTAAACCTCTTCATCCCCTCTAACCCCCATTAATCATACATGGTCGGATATGTCAAAACATTTCCTGATATTCACCACAAGATATATACAAAGTTCTGTTTATTTATTTTGGGCGGTACAAATTTTGAACACAAATAAAAAACATATATAAGGCAATCTTCAGAATCGCAACAATTTGAAACTCGCTAGATAGGTTCCCATTCAGCATTGGGTGTTCGCAGTGACGGATTACTCATTAGGCATGATAGGCACGTGCCTACGAGCCCATTGAATTTTGCAAATGGTCGTGTAGTAGGTTCATAAAAATTGTTTTTTTCTAAAACAAATTTTTGAAATTGATGTATGTTTTATGCAGTTCCATTCGGAAATAATTACAAAACTTTTGTTTATTTTGGAAAAAAATATTTTATTCCTACTACTATTTGTAATGTAGGCATAAAGTTGGATTTTTCCGCTACTAAACATTTTGCGCTTTTTAAGCTTTTAAAGTTTTACAACAAACAATTTTTTATTTGAATTCTTTGGACCTTTTGCTTTAAAAATATATTGAACACTTTTTGATTAATATGTAATTACTATATTTGGCGAATTTAAAACAAAATTCTTGCAGCACGAAAAAACTGCCATTATGATTACCAGTTATAGGGTTAAAAAGTCATTTTACCAATTAATGTTATTGCTTAAATGTATACACAAATTTTATGAGTCCAGTTTTTCCTATTTAGTGGATATTAACTTAATTAATATCCATCTTGCAAGTTGTAGTGAGGGCCGCAAAACGATAAGTGCCTAGGCCGCTGAGCTCGTAACCGGGTGTTCGCTAAGATAACTTGTTTTACCAATTCGTTGTCTAGTTGGTAAAATCTAAACTACATAAAACAATATTTCTCCCAAACCAAAAACACTTTTAACACTTAAAATTCAGTCAGTCAGGACTTTGTCTTTTATACAAAACATACCACGCTCAGGGTCCGTATGGAGATTAAACAAATGAGTTAAGACCAGTGCTTGATTTATAAAAAAAGAGGTTCCGGTACTGTGAACTACCGGGGGTTGGGGGGGGGGGGTACGGACAAATTTTGAAATATAGACTTCTTAAAATGTTATTTTAACGCTTTTCTGACCACTTAAAAAGTACCTATAAAAACTGTGGACAATCTTACCTCAGCAATATCAATTTTGATTACATTTTCAATTTAAATTGAGATTACTACTGGTAAGATTTTCCAAAAAAATAAATGTGGGCCTACTAGGCTACCATCAAGTTTAAAAAAGTGAACTCAATTTCATCTGGAATTTAAAAAAATATTATTTTAAAAATGAAATACATCATTTGGATTGAAAAAACACATGAAACATGTTCATCAACTATCTTTTACTACATGTTTTATTATGGTTTATTTACATTCTTTCTGAAATCACGATTTGTTTCAAAAGGCAGTTAAGCTGAACACATATAAATTTCAACGTAGACACTTAAATATTTAAAAAAAATTATAAAACCGTAAATGTTTTACCTTACAAATTTATAAAATTGTCCAAAGCTCGAAGAGGCGCAGCATGGAATAGGGAGGGTATGGGGAAGATGAGTCAACCGTCCACCTGCATAACTATAGTCATGCACTAAGTAGACTTAGTTTTACAACTCTTTTCCCCCCTCCCAATCAGAGGTACCGTCACAAATCAAGCACTGGTTAAGACAATTAGTTTTAACTGGAACTCCACTAATTAGCACCTAAAAAATTTAAGGAAAATATATGTTGAACCTAAAAGTACACAATTTGTTATTGTTAAATGTATTTTTACCAACTTTCAATGAACGGTTTTACTCTCAGAATTCAAAAGTTGATGAAACATTACCCAAAATTGTTTGATATACCATTTCTGACAATGTCCATTTGGGTACTTTTTTACAAGATTTCCAACATTGGAAAATTTTGAATTTTGGGGAGATAAATAAGCCTTTTAAAAATTTCAAAAGGTCGAGTTGGGCTACATTTAAGAGCACTTAGAGTTGAATATTTTTTATATAATATATAAAAAATGTTTATATAAGAAATATACTATATTTAATTGACTCCAACCCTGAACCCTAAATCTGGTAATCAACAGTCAGCAACTGCTCTTTGCTTACGTGCTCCAACTGTCGTTTACTTCAAACGTAGTTTTATACATCAAAGATAATATTTAATATTTTGTATTATATATCAGCCTACTTGTGACATTCTAACGAATAATTTGGTATACGGTTCATTACTCTATGACTAACAGCAATCACGCAAAAAATATAAAAAAATTTGAAACTATGACATAGCATCAAAGAGTAGTTGATTGTCCAGTTGCGATGTTTGTTATTTTGGTTTGATGTTGTGTTTTATTTATTATAATTATTGTGAATTAGTGAATTGTACAAAATTTAATATTATAAAGTTTACAAAAACTGATTTTGTAGTTCAAAATTGTCTGTACATTTTGTAATATGTACATGTAATTTTTTGAAAATTGCTCGCCTATAATTTTCTCAAAAAGTAGTTGGTTTTTGAAAGTGATAACTTTTTTATAGTTTCATGTGAAGGACCTTTTTTGCTACATTTTGTATGTATTGGATTTATCAACAAAATGTGTTTTGTATTTTCCAAAAGCCCTACTTTTATTTACAAAAAAATAATTTTCCCATTTGGAAAAAACAAAACGGAGAAACATTTTCCAAAATATTTTGTCTTCATAGCAATGATCCCTGTACTTTTCTGAACAAGGAAATATATAATATTGTATACTTTATTTGAATGTAATACATTCAGGCCCGGATTAAAACCACTAACGGTCCTGGAGCTGGCAAACTATGGGGCCCCATTAAAAAAAACTCTTAACAAAAAGTAATTTTTTTAAATACAATATTCAGTAGCTTTTTTATTTAGTTTTGAAATGTAATAAAAATTCAACATGCATTTTTCTGCTGATGCAAAATTTTGGATAAGTTCTTCGAAATGCACTTTTCGCAAGAACTTGGACTCAATTGACGACAGGGCTAATGAATTCAGCTTCTCTTCCCCAATAGTTTTGCCAGTTGGAGATTTTATGCACTTCAAGTTTAAACAAAGATGATCAGTACAATTTGTTACAAATACACATAAATACATTCTGAAAGCCAAACAGACATTGGGAAAAACTTCCTTTAAGTTGTTCTTGTAAATCAGCTTCATCAAATCGGCAACAGCTATTCTTGCACAGTCACATCACTTCTTCGTTCCTTTTATGTACAAAGCTAATTGTTTCAATTCATAATACAAGTTTAAATCAATGTAACTATTGTACTTCACTAAAAAGTCACTGCATGCCTTTTGCAGATCATCTTCCCTGAGATCTACAAACTCAATCAAAAAGCCAAACTTTTCATACAGGTTCATGTATTTATCCTTTCTCACTGGTAATTCAGAAGCTAATTGTTTCAATTCATAATAAAAGTTTAAATCAATGTAACTATTGTACTTCACTAAAAAGTCACTGCATGCCTTTTGCAGATCATCTTCCCTGAGATCTACAAACTCAATCAAAAAGCCAAACTTTTCATACAGGTTCATGTATTTATCCTTTCTCACTGGTAATTCAGAAGCTAATTGTTTCAATTTATAATAAAAGTTTAAATCAATGTAACTATTGTACTTCACTAAAAAGTCACTGCATGCCTTTTGCAGATCACCTTCCCTGAGATCTACAAACTCAATCAAAAAGCCAAACTTTTCATACAGGTTCATGTATTTATCATTTCTCACTGGTAATTCAGAAGCTAATTGTTTCAATTCATAATAAAAGTTTAAATCAAAGTAACTATTGTACTTCACTAAAAAGTCACTGCATGCCTTTTGAAGATCATCTTCCCTGAGATCTACAAACTCAATCTTAAAGCCAAACTTTTCATACAGGTTCATGTATTTATCCTTTCTCACTGGTAATTTGATTATGTAGTAGAATGTATCGATGCAGAATTTGTTGCTTCATATTAAAGAGGTTTCTTCTGACGGGCTTTCATCTGAAAACTTCTTTTCTTCTGATCTCATTCTTGTACTTTTGTTGTCCACTTTCCTCCTTTGCCTTTCTTTCAATATAAACACACTGTTGTTAACTGTTAATGTTTCGGCTTTCCCCTCCAGAGGTCAGCAGAGTCTTCTTCCCTCTCTTCCTCAACCAGCATACACATACAGACATATAGTACAGGCGAAACAGAGAACGTTTTTTGTAAGGATCAAACTTTGAAACAAATTTCATGTACTTTTAATTCAATAATTATTAGTGTATTATAATTACGGATAATTTAGGGGTCTCATATTGAAAAATTGTTACGTTATCTTAATGATGGGCGCCCAATCTCAACATTTTCAAAAAGGTCTTTAAATTATATAGGAGTAACTCATGTCATTTTTTTAAACTTTTATGATGCAATGTTTTTTTAGTAATTTTTAAAAAGTATTTTGGGCCCCTTTCATCGCAGGGCCCTGGAGCGATCAATCCAACTGTTCCACCCTTAATACAGCCCTGAATACATTCTATAGCTTTTTAAATGATAATATGTACAAGCAGTAGTAAGTATATACCAGACATAGGGTTAAGGTCCCTGGTTCAGTTAATTTCCAGTGATGATAGATCACAGTGTTGCTTTTTGTATTAAATCCACAAAGTAAAGAGGAGAAAAGACAATTAGAATCAAATTCCAGGCCAATCGTACAAGTGAAAGGAGAAATTTATCCGAACACTTAGAAGAAAGTCAAGGGTGAACATCCACTGGTGATTGATTGCTTTATCCAAGGGCTAAGCATTCAGTATCAACTTATTATAATAGGACTAAGTTATTACAATAGGGTTAGTTTTGTAGTAATTAACCTTCAATTACTTCAAAGTATTTATATATTGAAAATGTATGTAATGATTTTAATTTCAGTCACCAGAAGAGTCTACTATAATACCTTTAAGTGAACAAATAAAACAAGTGAGTATCATTAAACGTAATATTGTATGTATAACATCTGTATTTGCATAATAATATTTTAGACATAGTTAAACTTAAAGCATGATAGCCTGGAAAGCATATACAACTTTTTTTAATTACATAAAATAACGTATTATATGACGTATTATTTACTTTGTGTCGATTGTAGTCTTTTAGATGGTTTTTTCTATACCTTAATTATAAGTGGCTACATGTTTCACTGCCACAAGCAGCATCATCAGGCCAGCTATTTATGTCGACTTAAAAACTCATTTGTACAACATGCTTAATTTTACACTTGTTTTCATACCTTGGTTGTACATGTCAACAGGGCCGGATCTACATATTTTGCGCCTATGGCCCAACGAAATTGCCCCCCCCCCCCCAATTAAAAGCACTCTATACTCCAACCAAAATTTTCTCTACTTTACATTGAATTTGCAATATTTTTTACTCTTTACAAAAAAGTGTAAATACTATTTTCTTTCTCCTAATTTGCTCAGGTTGATTTAATTAGCAGTAAAAACATTTTTTACATTACTAATGAGATTTATAAATCGTTATTAAAACAACAGGAGGTGAGGAGGTTAAATCTAATTTTACTTTTAAGAATTTAATTACGTTATTACGTAATTTTTTCAGGGTGAAATTCAGAAGTGGTTTTGCAAAATAATAAAAGACACATCAATTTCAAATCACGTATTTCAAGTTTATTATACAGTTTAAACAATTAAAACCAATAAAAAAACTTGTAAATGTAACCACTAAAGCGTGTTTCAGAGAATCTAACTTTTAAGATTCAAACTAAAAGAAATGAAATGGGTAATTGTTTAGCCTTTAAATTAAATATTATATTTTTAAAGTGTGGAAAACAAATTGAATTGGCAGAAGTTACTGGAATTTCTTACGCCTTGCTTTAACATTGTCAAACTCTTCTTTAAGTCTTTAAAGTCAACACAAACAACAATTCCTACGTGAGCGACAAGAGCGGACAAGTGATTTTTGAATTAAAAAACAAATGTAAATGCTTATAAAATACACTTTGAGCTTGACAGGTGAGAAGGAATTTATATTTTTAAAAAAATAAAAATAATACTATTCTCACTCATACGTTTAGTTACCAAACGCGTTTCAACGACAAAGTCGTCATCCTCAGTGGTATATGAGCTACAACTGAGTTATAATCTGTAAGTTGTAGCTCATATACCACTGAGGATGACGACTTTGTCGATGAAACGCGTTTGGTAATTAAACGTATAAGAGTGAGAATAGTGTATATTGTTATTTTTTTTTAAATGTAAATGCATTGGAGCGTTCTACTTCAACGACCCTAGCGTCGCGACGTGAGCTGGTGGTGCGACCAAGTTTTGAAATTTCAAATCAGTTTGTCTTTTGTCGCTGCAGTAGCTCATGTCGCATCGCTCGCATAGCCCGTGTGACGCACGTAGTACGCGTAAAAAATACAGATGGCACCACCAATGTCAGCGATCTGGGATAAGATCTGCTCAAGGACATGACCGCCCGTGTCCCCCGCATTGCCAGTTCATGTAGAACACAATAATATACTTAATGCTTGTGATATGACCGTATCACTGATGTCGCATCGTGCCCACGTAGGAATCGACATAAGACTGAACGAAAGACAACAGACAATCGCAATTGCGATCTTTCGGTCTTAGCTGAAGGCACGAAGTTTATTAGTTTGAATCAAACGAATAACTTGGCATTAGCTAAGTTATGACTACCATCTATATCTATATCACATTCTCATTTGCATCTGTTGTAAAACTGGAATAGAGTTTTAGTTTTGTTCCAGATAAAACATAGTACTGTAATACTCTGTAACATTATTTCCCAAATTCCAGTTTTTTTGCCGTTTTGCCGCCCTTAAAAATTTACCGCTATGGGCCCGGGCCCACATGGCCCTATACTAAATCCGGCCCTGCACGTCAAACATATAAAATCTATTTACACAATAATAATTACACAACACTAGTTCATGTTTATGTGTCAGTATGTTTATGTGTTTGACAGAAAGTAAATAGTATATTATAAAATATATGTAGATCTAATTCTAACAACAATGGACTTATTACAGTTGGTTGTTACAAAATGTCTAACCTAAAGTGAACCAATACTGTAGTACTATGTACTACATAGGTCTTTTGCTATGTGAACGCTCTTTGAGAGAGTGCAGAAGGCGTTTTGGTGGGGAGGCTTAGTCTGTTTATGCGAATCTCAAAGCCCAAATCTCACAGAGAGTAGAAAACTGTCTGCGCACGCGAGTTCAAGAGCCTTCGCTTAACAAACTACCTGTAACAGTAGAGGAGTCCCATTATTTTTACAGCGCATTTTTCTGAGTGTAGTCAAATTAAAAAAATGTATCCACCATACTCCAATATGGTGTTTAACTTTAACATTTCTTATTTAAACTCCTATATTTTAACGATTTTTGATCCGCTAGAGTCACAATTTTACGTCAAATAATAAGAGCAAAGTTTATTTTGAGAGTTTTAAGAGTTCAATCTGGTTAATACCTCTTTGGAAACGCTTTGTATTTGGTGTAAAAATTTTTCGGTCTTCCGGAAGTTCTTAAACTCTTCTGTTGTTGAGAAGAAGCCAATTTTACTTGTCGGTTACTATTTACTTATTTGTTACTTTTTTGTGCGAGATACGAAGTTTTTGCTATTTTAGTATTTTTTAATTGTAATTATGACGTACATAACTTGTTTCTAGAAAGCCAAACATAAAGTGATGAAATACTTAAAACAAAATTTAAATTCTTGTCGCTACATTTACTAGATTTGTTTTACATTAAAAGTTTGTAAAAAATGTGTGTTTTTTAGGCAAAATATGGTATGGAAAATCCAGGGACAACGCAAGAGTACACAATCGATCTCGATGATATCGCAGAATATGTAAAGTATTTCATAATATACACACTATTTACAAACTTACTTTAACTATCATACAAACATGTGCTTATTTTTTTTAATGAAATAAATAACGGATGTTTCTCCAAAATATACACTACTACAGCAGAACATACATCCGCCTGATGTACACACGGTCTTCATAGACGGAGAGACGGATCCAGTAATCGGATGGACTTACAGACAGACGGATGGATAAACTGGTTGACGGACAAACCGACTTACAAACAGAAAGATTGACACAAAGACAGAAAGACTTATGGGTTCTGACACCAATTGTAAGGCGGCGGCGATGTTATTCATTGAAATAAAACGCAATCAGTTAAATAACCCATTTATTCAAAATTAACTAATTTCTTCTACAATTAAGATTCGCTGCTACCGGTCCAACAATCCTACCCAGACTGCCCTTTGTCTTCACCGAACGTGGCTTGGGTTCACCATCCTCCTAGCAATTTTGCACATTAGCACATTCCAACGAACCCTTCACATTGTCCCAGAGATCTAGCAAAGTCATAGCTAATAAAGTTAATTTACTGTAATATTATTTATTATTGTCTAGAATAATATTATTATATTTATTATCTAGAAACACTAACAGTCACAACAAACCTGTTGGAATTATTACAGAAGACCAAGTACTTTAACATTATTACCTTTTACAATAAACTAATGTTTTTAAAGTAGCATGTAAAACTACAAAACTCTCTGCAAAGAGAAGACTGTGCAGTTCAGAAATCTCAGACTACATTTTATGAACTGTAGCTCTTTGTAGCTTCAAAACAGTCCTAGCAAGGCCTATATGAAATACTACATTTTCTTTGTTCCAGAAGAATTTTTCTTTCTTTTCGTTACTAAAATGTATTCACACCATAACTTCTATTGTAACTATTTGTATTTCATTTTAAGTAGTTCGTTCAGTTTATTCGATTAATATTTTGTTTGTAATAGTTTTAGTAAAAGGAATAAATAAATGTTTATGTAAAATTTAGAATTCTACTTTAATGATGGCAGAGATAGTATTATAGCGGATACTGACTTTACAGTCAGCTGATAATGTGATAAAGCTATGATTTATTATTGTAATTAGATATTTTGTTTCATGTACGAAAGGGAATGAGCACAAAAGATCCTAGAGGGGGTACGACTAGAAAGAAAAGAGTGAGTAAAATACTTAAGTTTAAAACCGATACATTAAGATTTGTTGGTAAGGACATTTTTAGTGATCTTAATAATAATATCCTTATTTTTTGAGGCGTGCTCTTAGGAACACCATCTGAGCCAGATAGAAGTCAATATGATAGAATACAAGAATAGATATTTTATCGCAACATATAATTACATATCGATACTAAACAATAACACATAAAAACATTGTTGCAAAAGCAATCGTAACAGGTCAAAGACCCAATCATAGGTGCCATTCTTTTTTCAGAATATGAGGTCTAGCCCATTCCTAATCTTCTAAGATATTAAAATAAAGCAACTCAACATACACAGTATTTAAAATAAATATAATTAAAAACCAATTATTTTAACAGTATGGCCTTACCATAATTATAATTATTGGGTCTCATCAAAATCAGCAAACCTCGAGCAACAAAAATAATAAAACTAAACACAAAAATATACCCATGTAATCAGGGCCATCAGGAGAAATATTTTGGGAGGGGGGGGGCTGAAGCTACAAATTTCCCAACTTTAAAGTTTACGTATACCCAACTTGGAAATATTATCCACACACATTTAAAATAACGTTTTTTAATACTTATATAACTCACAACCCTCTGCTGTACTTATTCTTAAGTAATAAAAATATCACAATAAAAAACTACAACTAACAATGAGAAACTCAACTATTGTTAACATAATGAGTATGACATATTTTATAATCATCAATCAGTACTGCCCATGATAAAATGAAATAATTAAGTATGGTTGAATCATTTTTTGAATTACAATAATAACAAATATACTTTTAAATGTCCATTTATTTAAAACGTCTTTTCTTTAAACTTGCCCATTGTTGAATAAGGCTTTTTGTGTTGACAACAGCATTAAACTATCTAGTCTTTCATCTGACATTGTCTTTAACTTCTTGGAGGTTGTGGCCACATCAAATTTTCCCTACTTGTGTTCATCCTTTGATTTATAAATTATACATTAGCTTACGCCTTCCATGCATCTAATTTAGAGTTTAACAAGTTGGGAAATTCAAATCGTCTTTAGTTGTTCTTCGTCTTTTGTTTTTTCCGGACATTTTATTCTTTGACCAAGAAATGAAGAAATTCCCAACTTCTAGCAATTTTCCAATTATTGGGGGGGGGGGGGACGAAGACCCCCCTGTTGCGACAGCACTGCATGCAATTTAAAGTCTATTCTATGATTCTATGGAATTGATGAGCGTTCTAACATGTTGAATTTTGTCTTTTGTAAATATTTAAAAAAAATCTTGATCTCAAGGATTTAAACTACACCCGGCTATTCCACAAATAAAATATTGTTGTTCGAAGAACTTAAGATGGTGTTAAGGGTCCCAGGTATTTAAGCTCCTCAATTACCTCAAACCTATATCCATTCACCTACAATATACTACAACATCCTCATTTATTTCCAAGCCCACTGTGTAAAAAAGACAAATACTATCTAAATCTATTATGACTGTATTTTTATGGATTTATATTATTTTTTCAGGTGTACAGCAAAAGAAGATCAAGCCGATCCACACGACTGCCAGTGAGTATTTTTTATATTTGTAATTATGTCTACCGAATTAGTTTCTTTCAAATTTAGTGCTTCCACCAACTAATATTTGATAGAATGTCTTGTTTTCTAGCATATATTGTGGTCTTAATTGATTCAACCTTTGAATCTATTTCGCTTAGCATGAGAGGTGACTTGAACTTTTAGGTTGAAGTAAGTTGAGAGATGTTTCATAAATATGATTAAAGATTATAATTTTCTGTAAAACATTATATAAATGATTTTAACAATTTTCATTAACTACAATTTCACCAATTTACATTAATTACATTAGTAAATTTTATTGAATTTTATGATAAAGTTTTGGAATTGATTTTATATTCACTCAGAATAAAATAGTACTAAAAAAACTGTGCAAATTTGGTATACAGCTTTTTCAACATTCAATTTATTCAAAGAAAAGTGTATTTCTTTGAAAAACGGAGTTGTACCAAGTACCTTCGGTCATCAGTATCAATCGTACTTAATTTATTAATTATGGTGTGTAACATGTGCGATCTATTAAAGGCATATAAAATATTTTTACCCTGAAGGAAATGTAAGTTGAAAGGATAATTTATTATGTTAAAGGATTTTCTATTATGGTATTTAAAAAAACAAATGCAAGCAGACAGTTAATTATACAAATTATTTAAAATATAGAAGCAGACAAAGTAATTGTAAAAATTATTATTACTATACGTTTCTAAATGCAGACATCCTTGAATTTGACATTTCAATTATTTTTAATGTGAGTTCGAAACAGTTGCCATGCTAACTAGTAAAGATCATTGTGTGAGTTAGAAACGCTTGTTATGTAGTTTTGCAACGGGAATGTTTATACGTGAGAACTGGTGAAAATCATACTTCACAGACGCTACGTGACACATCACGTTGCTATGCACTGTAGAAGTTATAAAAGCAGGATTGGCGGGAAAGAGTTCAGTTGCAAGAATGCAAAGTAGACTCTGTAAGGTGCATATCGTCTATGTTCGCGATCGTCGCCGTCAGTCGCATGTTGGTGTAAAGTCACCATTGTTGAATTAGATTTCAGTCGCGTATAAGTTGAAAAATGAACTTGTTACTAGTCGGGTGTAAAGTCACCGAAGGTTTAGTGTTTGTTGAGGTTTAAATTCAACAAAGTACATTTTTATTCATCGAAGTAAATTTTCAAACGACAATAATTTGTGAAAGTCTTCGTCCAGTACCGTATGTGCGGGCTAGTCCTGTGTAGAGAATTGCGTCATAGTCTGAAACCTGTATCCCATAGTGATCTCAGTTTTGAGAAAGATAGTTTCATAAAAGTGAAGTGAAATCTGTCAAAAAACTTCAACAATGCTCAATAGCTCAATGTGATTGTATGACTATACGTCGAGAGATTGTGCAAGTATAACTTTTTCACACATATTCTTTTCTTTGTCTGCATTTATGTTTTTTCCATTTTGTTTAATTATTTACATAATTTAATTTTGTACAAGCCTTTAATTTTTAGTACCTTTAATTTTATTACAGACTTTCTATGTTAACATTTTTGCTATGCAGTTGTTTTATATATTTTAACATGTCACATTAAACAGTTTAAGTCAGCCATCATGTTAGTCTAGATTTCGTTGAGATCCACTGTTCAATTTCCGAAGTACTTCCGCAGTGATCGAACCCCATCCTAAATTTGTAAAGGTAAATTAATTTAATATTGTGCAATAGTTAATCACATTGATAGTTTACGTACTGCTTTTATGGCGGCAAAAGCCATCACACGTTCTGACGTAATAGTCAACACACTGGAGGTGGTAGCTATGCTGGATGAAAATGGAGAACTGTAACTGTGGTCACAGATTGTGAAATTGTCACATATTACTAAATATGCAGTATGTGGAGTGAAAGAAGAAACAAAATGTATGCTTACATTTTTTTTTTTGAGGTTATAGAGTATAGATATTTGATAAACAAAGGTTTTTAAATTGAGATTAATTAATATTTAATAAATAATAAAGGTAAATAAATATGTAAACTCATATCCTACATAATTTTTTAATTTCAAATAAAGTTGTTTTATTTAAGTTATTGAACTTAGAAATATTTTTGATTTTCGACGTAACATTTTTTTAACAGTTTTGTTTTATTTTACATGTCCTTTGTAGGAGGTTTACTAATCTAACACACAATGAATTATCTAAACTAGGTACATCTTAATATCTTGGTACTTATTTGATTACCGGTATATAAATCATACCACTTTCATATATAACCTTGGTTACCTAGTACCGGTATACAATTATTGGTGCAACCTACTCACTTAAATCTACTTTTACATTTGACTAATAATACTAATTTTAATACCATTATATGTTTATATAATTAATGAAATTACAACTTCTTTAAACACTTAGACAGCTATTCTGAGGATCCTGTAATAGCTGATATTTTAAATTAAGAAGTTGGCTTATTTTTGTATGGATTTTATTTCAAAGAGTTAATAAACTTTATGTAATTTATGATAGATTAAATAATAATTTATATTGATGAGCGAGAGAGCTCATTTTAATTTTTTGGAAGTTACTCTATTAAATTCTGAGGTAGCTAATTCTTATAAAGGAGCCTGTTTCTTTGAATTTTAGTTAAGCTTTATTTTGAGTTGTGAATTCATTTAGTTGAATTAATTATTTGGATATGATTTCGTTTTGATTTATTTATCGTACCTCAAGATCTGCCTTAACATAAATAGAAAATTATAAACTAATTACAAAGTTGTTTTTGAGATTTCAATTTACACGCACCTTTAACACTGATTTTGTATTTAAGTATAACGGTTTTGGAAGAGTTTTAGAGAAATATAATATAAGTATAATAAACTAAGATGTGTTTGTTTAGGTCTTAATACTTTGATATCTGCCGGATGAAGAATCCTATTTTTCCAAGGGATCTTATTCTTGCCCCTCTTCGTTTTAGCCTGTTTTTCTTATTGTTTGAAAATCATTTGCTTGTTGGTTAACATAAGGCAGACTATCTTCTCATTGGATCTAGAATTGTTATACATTTGTTTCTTGTTCAATGTGTTTGGTCACGTAGATCAGGCCGAATCTCATGATTTTGTGTTTGCTTCGCTATTTTACATGTGCAAGGGAATTGTAGTGAACAATTAATTGTTTGAATGTAGTCTTGAGATTTTATAATACGAAAAATTTGGTTTTAATTTATTATTATTATTTATATTGCATGGTTGTGGTAAAAAGTCAATTTCAATTAGTAATAATTAAATCGCCTTAATAAGGTCCGTCTTGTGACTTCTTGTTGTGGTATTATGATGACATGTTTGGTGGTTGAGTTACGGCTCCGAAACACAACGAACTCACTCGAGTGAATATGACCCTATGATGGAGTTATACCTCCGAAACACGACTACCTCACCGTTCTGGGAACCACGGTTAATGGGTAGAAATAATACCGAAGAAATAAAAAAATGTACTCAAAGCCATGAAAAACAGCTAAAATATCACATTAACGAGGAGGCTACAGGCTGCTCGATACTGAAGAAACATACGGATGACTCAAGATGACTAAGCCTTTTGAACTTACAGATTGGTCAGCACAAACTGGGAGCGCTGATGGGTTAACCTGGACTGTATTTATTGTATTTGTCAGATGTAAACTGATTGTTAGTTTTATTTTAACTAGTTTCAGTAAAAATAAAATATTATTTTATAAGTATATTTTCCATCCCGGACAAGAGTATAAGCTATAATTTCAGTTAATAATCTTCATGTAGTTGTTTAGTATTTATATTATTATTATTGTTTTTACAGATATCAAGAAAGTCCAGTCTAGGATCTAGGAGGCCATACAGAAAAAAAGATGTGAGTCATTTATGAATTTATTCCATTCATATGTACCGATAGCATAACAAATAGCTTGGAACAGAGGCGGTTTTAGAAACAAAATTTGGGGTGGGCCCGTATTTATTCTTTTTTTAAAATTTTTCTCCTTGTGTACTATCAGAATCATGAAAGTATCATAATTATAATAACATTAAATAATAATAAATACTACATACAAAACTAAAATAAAAATTACATGCCTTAATTCAAAATATAACTTAAAACACTATTATAAACTTGTACGACTAAATATAGAAAACAAAAATTATAAACTTTACAAAGAAAATATAGGTACTTTATTTAGCTTTACTAATCCTGTTTTGAAGCTACCCTCGTTTGGAAAAAAAAAACATAAATATAATTTATTAATTTAATTTTGTTTTATATCACAATGAACAACATTAAAAAAAATTGTTTACTCCTTTAGGCATTTTTATATTTTAAAAGTCACTCCTTTGCAAATGGAGCTGACGACGTTCCCGAACGTCATTACTCCTGAAAGGGTTAAAGATGTCCACCGAAAGTTCAAGTGTACAACAAATAAGAGTTAATGTGCACTAACGACCGTGCGCTAACTTTAAAGTATTAGTTTATAAACTTTCTTTAGATATTAGAATCATTCCAGAATTAGTTCTGCACAAAAGTTCTAAAATTGAATAAAATAAAACTCTATTAATTCAATTTCCTTGTAGATGTTAAAAAAAAATTCAACTAATCGCTTGGAATCTATTACAGACTTGTCAAAACTTCTGTGGTAATTAAAGAAAACATAAACTGGGAATCTCATTTTAACTTCTTAAAAAAAAAAAATTAATTTAGTTTGTTTTGTGCCATTTCGCATATTTCCAGTTCAGAAACAGTTAAAACCACGCTTTTTGAGCATGTATCCACTGAAAGCCGAGATCTTTTATGAGTAAGTTTTTTAAGGATTTTTTTCATTTCCATTGTACAATGGGTATAGCCGTGTGTATGCAGCTCTTGAGTCAGTCATGATGCATATTTTATTTGGAAAGATCACCAGCAGCATTGATAGCCGTGAGTTCTTCGTCTGTTCTAGAGATGAGGCAGCATGGAAACCGATACTTGGAAATATATTCGATAGATCTTGTCAGGGTGTTCATTGTAGTATCCTTATTTTGATTATCTCCTGATACATCCAGTACGATATTTATCTTTCCACATAACATGGAGATCTTGTACTTATTTGAGCATCTAGTTCTGATTTAATATAATGGAAGGATTGCTTAACCACTGCGGTTTTCTCAAGATTTTGGGCTTGGTGGTTTTTGTGGAAGAGTTTTAATTTTTTGATGTTTAATCCACACGCGTTTTAAGATATATAGGTCCAGAGGATCCACTCTCTGTTATATTTCCGTGGCAGAGATCCTTGTGGTCCGGCAGCATCTCAAACATATTCTCAGTGTACGATTCTTAATTACAGATAGTTTTTTAAAGTGGCACACGGAAGCATTACTCCAGACTTTGCAGCAGTATGTCATTTTCGTCATTGTACGAGTGATATTAAAAATAAATAATAGCTTCATTATCCTGTACTAATTATTGGAGCTTCGAACATAAATAATAATGCAACATTACTGAAGGGTTGCTTTTAAAGATCTTGGAGTTCTTACTCTTCCGAGTACCGTGTACTTGAGGTGATACTCTACTTAAATAAAGATATACCAGTTATAGAACCAGGCAAGCTAATAATTATCGTGCTAAGCGTCACAGACTAAATCTATACATCAAACTTCCTTCCCAAGCTGGTGCTAGACTGATAAATAAGCTCCCACAGAGCATTAAAAATTTGCCGGATATTTTAACTTTTAAAAACAGCCTTAGGCAGCTACTATTTTCTAGGTCATTCTACTCTGTGGAGGAGTTTTGTGTACTCGTAGCCAGCCTCGAAATCATGGATTTGTTCTCCAATTTTAAACTAAACGATAGTTGTAGTTGAAATCTATGATTGTTTTAAATTATTTGTTATATGTTTTTTAATTGTTCAAAATGTGATTGGTATAAAATTGTTATATGTTGTAGTATTTATATCAATTATTCTATTTAAATTATGAATATTATATTTTAATCAATTATTGTACAATTTAATTTTTACCTGAATTTAAAATGTTTAGCTTGTTTTCCCTTTAATAGTTAAGATCTCTTATCTTTGTGTAAATTTTATTGTGTTTGTGTATTTTTTTAATGTTAATTTATATTGGACATAGCCTATGCATATACAGGGTGTTTGAAAAGTCTGGAGACAGCTTAATATCTCAAAATGTACGAGTCTTATGAGATAGAAATGAAAGCAGTTATTCACAACCATAAAGAACCACATTTTGGTGAGTTTGAAATTTTTGTCCACCATCTTGGAATGAACTTCAATTTTTTAAATGGGAAGGTGGTCATGTGATATATTATTTCGATGTAGAATTTCAAGAGAAAACCAACTGTGAAATTTGCACATCCATATCTTTAACTGATTAAAAATGGCGGTCAAAAACATCAAAATCGTGTTTTCCGATTTTGTCCCATTTTGCTGTACTATTTTTTTTTAGTACTAATTATTTTTCTTTTTGTGTTCAGAATCAAATAAGCTTTCAAACGATATGCCACACAACTGTATTTGGTTAAACCACTAGAAATCTATTTTGAAAAAAATCAAAATGGCTGTAAATAAATTTTTTTAAATACTCCCAAATATTGTTGTGTGGCATATTGTTTGAAAGCTTATTTAATTCTGAATAAAAAAAAAAAGAATAATTAATACTAAAAAAAAATGTACAGCAAAATTGGGCAAAATCGGAAAACACGATTTCGTTGTTTTTGGCCGCCATTTTGAATCGGTTAAAGATATGGATGTGCAAATTTCACCGTTGGTTTTCTCTTGAAATTCTACATCGAAATGGCGTATCACATAAACACCTTCCCATTAAAAAAAATGAAGTTAGTTCCAAGATGGCGGACAAAAATTTCAAACTCACCAAAAAGTGGTTCTTTTATGGTGGTGAATAACTGCTTTTATTTCTATCTCATAAGACTCGTACATTTTGAGATATTTGCTGTTTTCAGACTTTCCAAATACCCTGTATATGTCTTTTGACTGCAATAAATAAATACATACAAAATTATATTAGGTACTGGTATTCCCAAACAGTTGTGGGTTATTTTCACCATTCAGCTCAATTTAAAATATTGTTTAACATTTTTATATTTTATCCATGCAATACAAAGAAAGGTAAGTATAGGCCTATGAGCATCTTTCACACTACTCACGTTTGTTTGAAAATCATTTACAACAATTACTTCACTCTGCCCTATTTTAATTCGTGTACAAACCTAGTGAGTACTGTAAATCTGTACTGTATTTTATTACGAGTGATCAATTTTGTGACTGATTTTTTCAAAACGTTGTAAATTTAAAGAGTTGTGTTTTTTCAGTGTCTAATAAAGTCTCTCAGTACAGTACTGTATCCATGTTATGATGTAAGTTATACTGAAATGTATTGTAGGTTATTTATTTAGTAAAATACTTTGTGTCATTTAAAGTGTATATAAATCGAGTTTTTTAAGTTGGAATTACAGTTTAATTTTTTTGTTTCCTATTTTCGGCTCTTCTGCGGATTATCCGCGAATTTCACTATCCGCGATGGCCGAACCACTTAATTTCGCGGATAATCGGGAGTTTACTGTATGTTTAAAAATGTGATCAGGAAATATCTAAAGAGTTTGAATCTTTTTCTTGTCCAGGCAACCCCTCGTTCAAACAGAATGTTCATCTATGGGACCATGAAAAAAGGCGAGCCCGAACATCACTGGTTGAAAGGTGAATGGAATGGAAAAAGCACTTTCATTGCAGACGGAATAACTTCTCATAAATACCCATTAATTATATTAGGACCGCACAACATTCCCTCTGTACTCAATTTCCGAGGAATAGGACATGTAAGTGTTGACGGGTCGATTCTGATGGAATGCAATTAAAATTAAACCATGTTAAAAAAATATCAATCAATTGAATCTTTAAAATTATGACTTTTTGAAACTAAATTAAAACAATTTTAAAATACATAAAAGCAGGAATAAAAGAAAGTAATAATAAGATTTAAGTCAAGTTGGTACCAAGGACTTTATGTATGGTGTTTCTAAAAAATTGTGTACCAATGGTAACAAATATTTTATTTTTAATATTTACTATAGTTAGGTAAAACATGTGAAAATAAATTAATAATAATTGAAAATAGGTTAAATATATGTTTATATATAAGTTTATCAAGCTTTTAGCTTAGATGTCTGTGATTAAACAACACTGGGTACTTGTTGGTTATAGGCACCGCCTAATTATAGATTGGGCAGAGGCAGTATGTCGGGTCAAGTTATGATAAATTTGTCAATCATACTTCCGTTACCCTCAGTTACCGCTTGTTTCGTAAAATCGTTGAGATCAACAAAAGTTTGTTTACAACACGAAAAAGTAATGCCGGTCAAGTTTTACCACAACAGTGGGTGTTTGGTGGATTGTGCCGCGAGACTGGAAAGCACTGTTTAGTTAAAATCCCAAACAGGACTGCTGCTACACTTTGGCAAAAATAGCAAACAACAATGAACCAGGTACCACAATAATATCTGATTGTTGAAAGGGGTATAGATTTGATGAATTTAATCCCCTTTCACATGTAATTTAGTTAAATTAACCCTTGCTGAGGAAGTGTGTAAAAGCAGAAAAAATATTAAAAATAACCATAAGTAACACCACTGTAAGCTGCAAACAGAATTAACATTGTTTTCAATGTCGTTTCATAGGAGGTATCCAGTCTATTAGTTCGAAAAATACAGTAAACCGTACAAGTGAGATAACATCGACCAATATCTGGTGTGATCAGGGTGTCTCAGTTACCAGAGAGTTACCACGGAAAGGTAAAGGTGGTGCCTATAACAATGACAAGTACCCAACACTGCATGTACCATATCTAATTACACTAATATCACTTTTTTTTTTCCTGAGGGGGAATGTACTAGGAACCATGATGAGACAAGTCTCTCTGTGCGTGGGACGCCCGGTTCACCCACTAAACCCTAACCTCTTTCATCTGAAGGCGTTGATGTCACATGCGGAACTACCTTTCAGCTATAACAATCGCATGCGATAGCCCTACTTTCCATGGCCATCGCAAGCTGGTCCCTTAAAAGTTTTAAGTTTTAACCCTAGTAGGACCAAGGGCTAGATTATTTCATGGAGGACCATATTTAAAATACCACATTAAACTGAATAAAAAATTTATTTTACAGTTAATAGACGCTTCACACCATTAAATAATAAGTAATAAAGCTAAATCAAAACATAAACGACAGATATTAGTTTTTTTATAGGCCTTAAAGATTAGGCTAACATGATATTATATGATGATCTTAAATCATAAATTTGAGTTTACTCAGAATCACTACTTAATGCCTCTTCACATCTTTCACACACTATTGTTTTCATGCTGTGTTGTCCACAGACATGTCTGTGACACTTGGAGCAGTATACTTTTGATTTTCCAAGTTTGTCGTACTTCATTTTGTTTTGATGTCGCCTCAAGAATACAAATATGGCATCTTCCTCGTTTCATTTCATGAGGATTCGGTACAGGTACATGAGCTGCTCTGTACTCTAGCTTCTTTTCAAGAACCGATTCCATGGCACTAACTACTACTGTTTTGCTTAGGCCAGTGATGTCATTACCTCTTTTTTCTACTTGAGGTTTCATTAGTTCAAGTGCAAGTTGTCGTAGAAACAGAAGTCTCCGATTGTTTTCATTATTTTTCCACTGTAGATAAAATGTAACATAAAATATTGTCAAGGACTATAACAAATGCTTTTAGATAGCTTTTATTTGAAAACTAATATGATTACGCTTAAAAATGTATGAAACCGTAATCAGAAAAAAATCTGGATCAGGTTTCAGGAAGCACCAAGGGGGAGGCCTGTCAGACCTTTACTGGTTTTTTCATGATTTAAAATAACAAAACAAGTAAAATATTATTTTCTTTTATCAAAGCCTCAAGGATATCAACAAATAGACAATATCCATTTTTGTCAAATTTTTGAACTATTTATAATATTTAAAAAATGCAAAATAGTCATGTATGGGCCTGGCAGGCCCCCCCTGGTCCTACTAGGGTTAAATTGAAAAATGTGTGTACAAACTTTATAATATAATATTTTCAGTTTTTATTCAATATGTGGTAAAAGGAGTTTCACATTAAACTCTGTCGTTTGATATTGATTTTAAAATTCTGAAAAACATTTTCTGGTTGTAAAATCACATTTATGGTTGAAACAAGTGAATAGATGGAACGATCTTTGTTTTCTTACCACAAAAACTGAAGGTTTTAAAGGTCTATTATTCGAGGTATCACAGTTTATGTATGTCCATTAACATTTTTAATGGTGGTGGGTGGGAGAGGAAGGGTTTAAGATATTTTAAATATGTGTCACTCCACACCAGATCTGTCAGGATGATTTCACTGTTAGCTTCTTTTCTAGCTAAACTGATCTAGGAAACACTCTTTTGCCATCACCAGGTAATAAATTAACTGGGATTTCTGCAGGCCTTTAACAATAATTGCTTCTATGACCTCAGGGGTCAAAATCACACCTTTTAAATCACCCATATCAAACTTTTGCTCGTACGTACCCTGATGTACGGGTAGTGAACAATCATGTTGTTTATTTTCACGAAAACAAAATTGTTTCGTTAGAATCTCACCTGGATTCCTTGTTTTTTTACTCCACCTCCAAGCCTGCATTACCTCAAGTTTCAGCTAAGGTTAAGTCCACTGGCATTCTTTCAGTTTGGTTGTGATCGTCATCAACTGTATATCGGGTTTGTCTCACCCTCATGTGAAACAATATTCACCTTCCCTTTAATTCATTTTTGTGTTTTTTCACCTTCTTTGCACCTTTAGGCCCCAAACTTATGTTTGTTAGTATCCATATTTATATTATTTACCTGAAAGCTCTCAAACTATCACTGTATGTAGACGGTAATTTCCAATACAAACAGCAACTTCTCTCTTATAATAAAAATTAAGAATTACTGGGAAAAACTAGTTAAAATTAAAACAATAATAATACATATTGGACTTATTTACTAACTTGGAAAAAAAGTAGGGAACACTGACATTTGACTTCGACACTCTTGTGATGACTACGGACAAATGGCAACAAGCGAATTTGACCTGTGTGCGAGTCCACTTTTTTTAAAAGGGAGAGTAAGCTAACTATGGCATCAAGTAGACATCATGTTCAATCATATGGTGTGAACGCTTATTGACTCTTTCCTTAATTCTGTCCATTTGAAAATCGTAGGATTAAGTATTTTTCAATTCTTTTCGTGATTTAGATATATTATTAAATTATCGGTGCATCTGGCATTTACACAAGTAAAACCATACAAATTAAACTGGACGATTTTACTTTAAATTGAGATAAATCGCTTAGAACCTATTTTTTCTCCTCTGGGACCTATGGCAGGGAATTTTCCCCCTTTACAACCCCCTCTCGATTCGCCATCTGGCGCTGAATTTTTGTATTGTTCTGTATTACTGTAATATGAGAAGAAATTAAACGGATAAATAAATATATTCGATGAAAGTAGTTTTGAAATTAGTCTTAAAATATAATTAATTTCTTTGATCTGCCCACCAGAAAATATACGGAGAAATTTATGACTTGGATGATTTAATGTTTGAAAAAATCGATGATATAGAAGGTGCTGTACACGCCAAAGTTAGGATCGAAGAAGATGTCCTCTACATAGACGAAAACGGATTAGAGCAGAAAACTCCATGTTGGATGTACCTCAAGTGGTACCACAGAGGCAAATTGAATGCTAGTTCTTTGATCGACAATTACCATTCAAGAGGACCACATGGTCTACCATTTAAAGACTGGTAAGCAGTAAATTGATTATTATAATGTATAAATATACATTCAATTTCAAGTTGTATTATTTTACGCTTATATGCTTCCCCAGAAAGTGTTAAATTATCTAAATTACAAGTGAAGAGTCTTATACTAAGACTGGTATTTGAACCAGGAATCTTTTTCTTTACATGCCAATACTTTTACCACTAAGGTATCCTGATCACACTAAGCTTAGTGGTAAAAGCATTGAGATCAAATCTCGGTCTTGGTTTTAATATATAATTTATAGTTGTAAATATACAGTTGATTTACGCATTTTAATAATCAAACTTGAAATAGATATAAAGACATTTTTTATCTGCCTGATCAGGTTATGTATTATACCTTAAAACAATTACAATTTAAAATTGTACCTCTAAAATCTAAAACTAAACCTATAAACTTAAAACTAGTTTAAATTAGAGCTGAAAATATTCAGGTGATATGCAGGAAAACCAATACCTTTAAAATGATAAAGAGTATTCCATTTGCAAAAACAAGAAACTAATATCATAGCTCAATCAAGATTCTTACAGAGTTGCTTTAAAAAAGTATGCATCTTGATTTTCTGACCCTATTCCCAGGCTCTCGTGATGTTGAGAAGGTATATTCAGTGTGCTCCAAAAAATGCTCTGGGCTGAAAAAGTCTGCCTCCGCACCTTTGCAAGCTGAACTGCTTCTGCACTTACAGTGATTCCTTCATGGCCTGGCACCCATATTTATGTCAAAGATACTTCATTAAGTTTTGTCAGCAGGTTGACTATTTGCAGACATTCCCAGACCAGTGTCGATTTAAAAGTATATATATGCTTGGATCCTAAAGACTGACTGTTAGGCAGGACATGGATCTTTCCTCCTCTGAAACCTTTCAATGTTTTCTCTAGCGCAGAGCTCTTTCGCATGTAATTCTGCCTGAAAAATAAATGGTGATTTACTATGGGATTTTCTAAGGCTGAAATTTGGACGTTTGATTCCTGCCCCAACCTTCCATTCTTGATCCATCTGTATATCTTTGGAGATAACCTTCCAGATTTGGTCCATTTACTTTTCCAATTTGCCAGTCTGTGAAAAACGTTTTTAAATAACATAGTATCGTCCATTACATAGTATTTATAGATTTTTATCAACTGATTTCAACTATAGGAAAATAATTACAATATAATTTAACCTATCTGAAATACCGTACTAACAAAAAATATCCTAAAATTAGGTCTGTGAAACCAATTTAATATTAGATTAGTTGTCTGTTCTGTCTGATCATCTATGTTTAATCTGTTGTTATAATTATATCAGTTTTCTATATTATACTGGTAAAAAGTCATCTTAGCAACGCAAATAATGTATGAATTTTTACGTTTCAGGAATACCACACACACCAAGCATTAAGAAGATATTAAAAGAGTACTTACACATCAACAAAAATAAAAATAAAAAGTGTTATTTATTTTATTATTGTAATAATGAGATACAATTAAAAACTAATAAAATGCAAAACAATTATTTTCTTAATGTATTTGGTACCCAAAAAGCAATTATTATAGTGTCAATAACTGCAGGAATCTGCTCCAAGCATTTAAATTCAATGTCATCCAATATTTTGACACGGAATTTAAGGATTGTGCCATCTGCATACTACATTGTCAATATTGACAGAAGATTTTTTATATATAATAAAAACAAAATGGGGCCAAGAATAGATCCCTGGAGGAATCCATACCTGAGTTCTACCTAATTTGACAGCACACCTCAAATGTATGGTCCTTGTATACATTATAATAATATTTCTTTATTTAAGCTGGTGGCCTGGTAGATAAGGCTATACCGTACGTGACTCCAAGGTCCTTAGTTCAAATCCGCTTAACCCTGCAACTGTCAGACTACTCAATTTGAGTGGTCGTGGGGGCGTTGCACGTGAAAACAATCAATTTTGACAACTCTACTTGTAATGAATATTTCACCCACTAAAAACTATCCAATCGCAATAAATCAAAAACCGTTGGAAAGGAAATGATCTAAACTTTAATTTTTGCATTTACAAGTTTTTTCTAAACCGTATATTTACATACGTAATCATCGTTGCAGTTTTTTAGTTTTCTAAAAAGCCAATGTCGCGCGAATTTTAATGCACCAAAACTACCTTTAATTCCAATTTCTATGTCTTTCAATACAGCCCGCCCGGTATTTTTCTGAGTTATATCTGTATACATCACACTTTTACCTATCTGAAACTGCCATCCAATCCAAAATCGGACAAATAGTTCCAAAGGTATGGAATTGTCTGTAAACCTTAGAAATTGAGCAGATTTCAACCAATAAAACAACACATTTTGCGTTCGAGATATCTTTTATAATTCGAATTATTTCAATAGACTTTTTGATATCTATTTATAGACCAAAGTTCAATCTTTCATTTGGTGTAAAGCAAACTATATTTGACTTTTTAGATGTTATTCAAACAGCAGTTGAAAGTTCATATTTGCACAGAATTCATACTACCGCTTGAGTTTTCAAAACAAGGCTGTTTCCATTGTCTTCAACGGTCATATTTTGAATTTCCTTTGTCCGCACGAGGTTTCATTTGTTTCATCTTACATTTGTAATTCAATTGATTCTAAGTAAAACACTTTTATGATGAGGTAATATACAAGTATACAGTTTACAGTTCAATTCTTTGATTTATTCTCTACACTTTGTTTTAATAATATATCATTTTTGGGCAAAGCATATATTAGTAAATTACGTTTCAAATTAGGTGGTTTTCTTAGCAATCGTGTATTTGGAACACAAAAACTGGTGTTTTCAAAATAAGAAATTTGAAATCGATAAATGTTATTATACAATTCTATTAAGAACTAAATTACGAAACCTTTTTACATTTACGAAAAAACTACAAAAAATGTTTACGACTTGTTATGTAGGCCTAAAGTTGAACTTTTTCCTTTCGTTACTGAACATTTTTTGCTTCTTGAGCTAATAACTTTTACAATTTTACATCAATAAATTTTTAAATTACATATATGGATTTTTTTAACCTTTCTCTACAAAAAATGTACAGAACACTTTTGGATTGGTATACAATTACTATATTTGGCGATTTTTTTAAAATATGCTTGCACACGCACCGAAATGACTTGGCGTTGCAAAACATTAACATGGACAGTTGTAGGGTTAAAGATCATGGATGTTTGTCGAGTTGGAAAAAAGTTGATTTCAGGGGATGATAGCCTGATTTTTGTTATTATTTCAGGATTGTGGCATTTTTTATATCTTGAGCACAGTAAATGTAGGATGATTGTATCATCTATAAGAAATTCTTCGAATCAGTAAGAATGCAGATTCCACCTGCTGAAAATTTTCTGCGATGTTGCAGCGCAGTAAGTACAGCTAAAAGCTCTGGTAACAGAAATACTTATACCTATTAAAATAATAAAGTAGATATTTCTTTTGCTATCAGCGAAATATCTTCTAGTAGAAGAAATATCTACTTTATTATTTTTACAAAGGTGAAAACCATATAGGTTATAGCATGAGCATATATTGCTTCTAAAATCTAAAAAACAAAATCACATAACGTTAGTAATTTAACAAAAAACAGTTGTCTAAAAAAATAATACCTCTAAAAATGATTATAACAGAAATACAACTATTTATAAAATCTTAAACTTAGTTCAATGTTAAAATTAGCTAGCAAGGAAAAAACAGAAAGCACCATCAACTTAAAACTAATGAATAAACTTAGTTATAGAATAAAACACTTTAAAAAATGAACTCGTAACGTAACAACAGAAAATAACATTTTTATCAGCCCTTTAGACAATGTACTTTGTATAAGACAAGATCTTAAGTTAAATTTCATGAAATCCATAGATTCAATAGAATAAACATAAACAACAATAAATATTAAAGCAAATGTATTATAAATAAATACAAAATACCACTAATTTATGACGTTTCTGTGAACCTCCTTCACTACTGAGAAGAAAGCTCTCACTTTCAGCAGTTTATTTTTGAACACTTTCACTTCCATTGACTCTTTAATCTCTTTAGGAAGTGTATTCGTTAAACAAACTCCAGCTTTAGATGGCAATTTCTCAAAGCCATCCGTCCGTGTTAATATCAGCGATAGTCATACTTACTTCGAGTGTTATGTGAATGTACAGTTAAGCAATAATAATAATAATCTTTACTTATTGAGGCAAAGTTAGGACCATTGACCATTGGAACCTCTTTTCCACTTAACCTTGAATTTCAAAATACATAAAAATTCACATTAAAAACAAAAATTAATAAACAAACAAAACTACAAAGAATAATTACTTATAAAACATAAGGTATAAAAACTGAGAACTAAAACTATACACATTTATTTCCTAAACAAAATAAAACTAAAAGTAAATTATGCTCCACTATAATACATAAACACACTTACACTCTCAAACACACACACATTCAAGAGCATGCCTCAAAACCCGCCCGAGCGCCCAAAACTACCCAAAACTGTTGCAGAACCAACAAACCAAAGCCTTCTTGAACTGATCACGATCATTGATGCATTTCAAACTCTCCTGCAATGAATTCCATAGCCTACATGCTGTCACAGTGAAAGATTTATTAAATATCTCAGTTCTGTGCCTGGGTGTTAGTAATAATGAAGCTCCTCGTCGTGTGTCGCTAGCATTTACATTTGAGCTGAAGTCAAACCTTTCTGCCAGATAGCGAGGCAATCCAGTGAGCAGAATAGCGTGCAATAACAACAAAATGTGATAATTTTGAAAAAAAACTAAGTTATAGAATTGAAATTTGTTTATAATATTTTGTCACATGATCGTCATGTTTTAAGTCAAAAATGAACCGTAAACAATAATTTTGAGCACGCTGAAGTTTGTTAGCTAATTCACAGTCATGTCATTGATAACAGTATCACAATAGTTAAAATACACCAGGTGCACTCTAACATTAAATGGCAAGCAATCTTTTACCTTCTTCTTCAGAGTGTGCATGCCAGCAAACAATTTATTGCACGTGTCAATAACACGGTCTGTCCAGCTTGGAGTATTGTTTATAGTGACACCAAGATTTTTTACTTTAGAACAATAAGGCAAATCATTGCCTTTTATTATAAGTTTTGGCCCACTACTTAAATCAATTTTATTTGTGAATTTTTTAGAACAGATACATATAGATTTAGTTTTACTTGTGACGTCAAACCATTCCTAACAGCCCAATCATCGATTGTAACAACCAGTTTTTAAATACACTTCTGCAAATGAGCTATAATTCTTATAGCTTACTTCTGAAGACAAAATACCATTTTTTAGATTATTTAGTTGAATTTTCCCACAGTGCTATTCCATAACTTAAATGAGAATAAAAAAGTCCAAAGTACGTTATTCTCAGAACATGTCAATAGAAAACTACTTTTTAATTAAGTGTACTTATTTGTTCTGTATTAGTGTTGTGGAAAATGTGTACAGTATACACTATAAAGAGTAAGCCTCTGACATGTATTTTGGGGCAGTGTTGCCGCGTGATAAAAATAAACATTTATTTTTCCTGGATTGTCTCTAGTCGGAATGGAATACGTTCCAGGGGTCCAGCAAGCTGGAATTTACAGGATAGGATTGGATAGGATTTACAGTAAATAAGCAAGCAGTAAGAATTATCGCTCGTCTGGGCTATCGTGATTCTTGTAGAGAAGCGTTTAAAAATCTAAGAATTTTGACATTTCCTTGTATGTACATTTTTAAAGTAATTTTACATTACAAGTGTAAGAGTTCGGTTACTCGAAACTTTGATGTACATACATACAATAGCGACATAAAGATGACTTCCGTGGCAAACAGCACAGATCAAAAGCTTTCGACAAGCTACCATCTGAGACTGGTGTCCGTTTCATGAACAAACTCCCCAAAGAGTTTAAAAAAACAATGGGAGTCAATGTTTTTAAAAACAAATTAAAGCGGTGGCTGAAAATTAATGTTTTCTACACTGTGGAGGAGTTTCTGGGTGCTGTCTAAAGCCGTAAGTCTGTTTAGTATAGCTTATACTTTTATCAAGTTCTATGTAATTTAAATGTATTTATTTGATTGTGCATTGTGTTGTTTCATTTTAACTGTGTTGTGTGTTTATTTCAAATTCTTTAAATTTAGGTAAGGTTTTTAGAATCAAATACTAATATATATTTTTGTAATTTACCTGTAAATCAAATGCAAATTCATCAACAATTTTAAGAATGGTTTTGCCCCTATATTGTATATTATTTTGTATTACTGTGAATTGATACTTGATACCATGACTAACTTGTCCTATACAAATGTAGGGGAGACTTGCACAGTACCGGACACTGCCCAGTACCGGACAGAGCGTGTTTCTTAAAGATGCCAATAGATGGCAGATAGATGAAATATTCCACACAAAGCCCTTTACCACTTAAAGTCCTTGTACAGTTATTAGCTTTGTCGCGCCAATTTTGTCTGAGTAATTCGCGAAAAAGGTGTTTTTGTCCAGTTGGGTGCTTCCCGACGATAGATTTCAGCTTCTGTTCTGTGAGACTTGGTGAATAGAATGAGTTTAACTATTTTTTGTGTTAACTCCACTTTCATACTGAATAGGAAGCAGTAAGTAAATTTTAATTTAAAACGTTAGTTTACGGTTATGAATTTAAATACTTCCCCTCCTTCATTTACTCAGTACCGGACAGACAACACTTTCCCAGTACCGGACACTAAAAATATTGTGTTCGACCCTTCAAAGCTGCGTACAATGAAGCCTGTCCTATATGGATGAACAAATCAATATATTTCGGGTTTGATTAGGACAGCTTTTATGGCTATATGCAGGATTCAGCTTTCAAAGTCTGTTTTTTCAAGTACTGGGCTCTAACCATTGAAGAAGGACGTATTTATAGGTTTGGGCTACCTTGCTGCATCTCATTTCACTCAAGTCAATGAAGCTCTCACAAGATCCACAGTTTCCGTGACCACAAATCCTACTCCCGAGGACTGAAGAACCAGTAACAGTGACTGCAGAAGAGAATGTAACCCCAGAGGGCTCAATGTTTGCACCAATTCCTTCATGTTCAACACCAGCCTCCCTGCCTTGCATGACGTCAACTTAAAGTGTTGCCCCAATGGAAGCCTTACAAACATCTTCGGCTACTACAAACACTTCTCGCTACTTTGGTTGACCTGGAGGCTTCATGTCTCATTCATTTCAAGTTGTGTCCAATTGGATTTTTCCCAGTACAGATGAGGCTAGATAGAAAATCATTCAGAGAAAGAGGAAAAGTGAAAAAAGTGAGATTTTAACTGGAAGTCCTTACAAATATATGCTAGAGAAGAAAGTAAAGGAATCAGATGAACAGATTAAAAAAGTAGCAATGAGAAAATGAAAAAAATACAATATTTTATATTAGCAAAGGGGAGAAAACCAAACAACTTGAGTTGCGAGTGAAACATAAAAATATTGGGCCTACGAAGAAAACTTCACTTTAAAACTAACGTCCTAAAGAAGGATACCACCACAGAAATGAACTCCAACAACCAAAATAGTGTTAAATGAGTGCATAATTTGTAGAGACAAAAGAAGAAGATTTTATACAGTGCACATCTTGCAAGCGGAGGGCAGAAATTGCTTGCATAGATCAAGAAAATCTCATCTATTACAACTGCGAAAATTGCTCATAACTTATTGTCATTAACATTACTGAATTTTTTATTATATGTTGGATTTCATTAAAATGAAATATTAATTAATCAAATTTACCATCACTTAGCAAAATAACAACTGCTTATCTTAATAATAAATGATTTTTGAAAGTGTCCGGTACTGGGCATATGTTTTTGACAGTTGTCATTATTTGATACTTTTTCATTTGTTCATTTCATTCTCTTTATTATTGTTTTTTGTAAAAGTGTTAATTTGTAGTTATAAATAAACCTTTGAACTATTTATTGTTGCAATTTTATTTTGTTACAATACATATAGAAAAAGTTATTGTCAAAAAACGTAAGGTGTCCGGTACTGTGCAAGTCTCCCCTAATACTCGTCAAAAGAATAAATAAATTGAATTGAATTGAATAATACAAGTAATATAAATAAAACATACAAAAAATATAAACTATTTTACATCGTAAAAATAAACATTCAAAAACTATATAAAATATTTAAAACCTAAGGTACTCTTCCACCGAGTAAAATGCCAGCTGCACAAGGAAATTTTCTAGCTTGTTTTTAGAATTTTCAACGCAAGGCACTTCCTTTATATCGTCCGGCAACCTGTTGTACAATTTGAGATTTGAGTAGTGCACCCCATCATCGAACTACTTTAGTGTAGAGAATAGAGAATGATTATGAAAAAAAAATTATTGGGAACCCAAAAGCGAAGAAGACTAACTACTTCCATCATGCGAATTAACTACACGAAAACACCCTCATTACATCAGATAGCTATGCCGTAATTAAAGCTGAATGTTCTCAACTCTCTAATCCTGTAAAATTAATTACATAAAATTACATGAAAATACCACCATCTGTTTATAATAGGAATTATACTTTCCTAGATAGACACTGTCTAAGTAATCAATTCATTTGACTTTTTTATTTCATTGATAAGATTTATTTACTGATAAGATATAAACATCATTGCATCCACACTAGTACACACTAGTATTTAAAAAATCCCAGGACCACTACTATTGCCTCCATGTCCACAGGTTGTCAGTTACCCGTTGAATACTATGTTACCAGGAGTGTTAGTTATGTTTATATTTGTTTCTTCTACTTTACAACTTCGATTTAAACATAGGGTAAGCATTTTCTTTTCTTATGACTCCATTTGTTATTTAATGCCAGTAACAATGTAATATTGTCAATAACATTTGTTAACTATGTCAATTACAAACAATTAAGTCACTGACAAAATGAGTTAAAAACATTAGTCACCAAATTTTTGTTAAAAACATTCTTACGTATTTAATTTTAGAAAAATTAAAAATATTATTTGACCAAATTTTGTTACAAATATTGTTATTTAATTTGAGATAAGTCAAAAACATTTGCGACTACCTGAACTGATGAGAACTGTGCTGCTGCCTGAATTACATTTGTTAAATATGAATTATTGTTTATAAGTTTATACCGCTTCATTGAGCCATTACAAACAAACAGATATATCTAAAAATGATTAAACTCTTACCCATTTTTATAGTTCAACTGATTCTCTAGATATTAAGGAAATTATGTTGGTGCTAACAATTAAAGAAAATAATTGATTATCGAGTACAACTTCTAGTATACAGGGTAGGCCTACATAGTAAGCTTTTTATAAATACATCTTTTTACATCGGATGTAAAAAATATACTCGCTATATAAACTGCCAGGGGTTATATTCTTTAAAATAAAAATTATATCTATGGTCTATTTGAAATCAGCAAATACTCCATGTATTTTTTAGACAATATTTACAACAGTGTGCAAACTTCATGTACTCAAACTTGTCCTTCTAAATTAGAACCTATGCTTAGAAGCAGACCAAAACTATTATCTTCCTTTATATTTATCCAAAGGATGTTATTCACACATTTCTTGTCAAATTGGTCATATAATTCTTTGGACTCTTGTACAGATAGGATAAATACTTCATCATCCATTCTTAAACACTCCAAACTAGGAACAACACCTAAAGAACAAAACAGCCGCAGTATGTGCAACTCAGATATTCTGGGAACGTACTAGCTTGGATGAAAGTACCTATGTAAAAAATTAGTTAACAAGAAAAACAAACAGAAAGCATCGTAACCTTAAAACTAATAAATAACTAAAAACTTCCTATTCCAAAAACAACACAAACAATATTATATAAGCAGTACACTACTTCCATACCACTTAGATACACTGTAAAATAAACATCTTGAACCAATAATTTCACTTTTGTTTCAGCAAATGCCGACTCCAAAGCTAAACGACAGGTCCATGGTAGTGCAAAATTTGTTCATCTATGGCACGATGAAAAAAGGTGAACCAAACCATTATTTTTTGGAAGATCCAAAAAATGGTTTATGTAAATTTTTAGGCCTAGGAAGAACTGTTGTAAAGTACCCGATGGTAATAGGAGGTGAAGTCAATGTTCCGTTTCTTCTTAACAATCCTGGCAGTGGTCACGTAAGTAATGCTTAGAAATTTAATTCATTCTTTTTAACATTCAATGTATTAACTTGATTTCGCCTTGAGCAAGTCTAAATCGAGTGACTCAGGTTTTTACTTTAGTGTGAGAGGGTAGGGATACCGAATAATCCCTAAAAAATCATTTATCCAGCCCGTTTTTGGTACTGTCAAAAGGCTACATCCGTTTTTAAACGGATTTAAGAAGATCAATTTAAATGTGACCCCTATTTTTAAATAGGGGTCACATTTAAATTGATCTTCTTTGCATTCGCTTAAATCTCTTTTCCTTAACCCTGAAACAGAAAGCCTGGTAAAAGTTTGTTATAAAGCCATAGTAAATTTTACGATTTCATTTAAATAATTTACAAAATATGTTTTAAGGTATTTAAAAATGTAAAAACCACTCAACTTTGTTACACATACTTTATTATATGTACTCGGGCCCGGATTACCCATAAGGCCAACCTAGGCCATGGACTAGGGCGAAGGCTTGTGGGGGGCGCAGACGCCGGGGAAAAATTAAAAATTCCGTACTTCTAGTCGAGCGTGAGTAGCGAGCGTCCTGGTTGCACTGGCCTTGAAAGAGAGAGGGGGTGTTAAGGAAAGTCTTTTAAAACTATGTACATATGTTTTGATTGTCATTAGTAAATACATAGACAGTGTTGTTTAGTTAGTAGTGTGTTGTATTTTTCAAGATGCTTTCTCTTTAGTCAATAGTCAATATCTCCCCTTAGCTTGGTTTGACAACATCTAACTGGTCCGACCATAATTTTGGAAAAACGAGTTTGAATAAATTGAAGTGCTAACACTTTTTTCATTATAAATAAAATTTAAACTAAATTACCAAATTATGTAATATAGCTATACTTTAACTTTTTATGTGGGTTTCAGTAAAAAATTACTTCCCTCTAATTGTATATAAAATATGTCAAAATGCAGTTAGATCCTTGTCATAGACAAATGTAGTAAAATTGAGAGTGACAAGGTTGTAAGTGCAGATACAACTTTTTCAAACTAACGTATTCAACTTTTTATTAAAATACAAAACTTACAAAGGTGTATGTGAAACATTGAAATTTTTGTAATTACACATTTTTAATAAGTTGAGTCATATCTTAAAGATTCTGCTTACTACAAATTACAAGTACTGCCTTGTCATACAATTTGGCATTTCAATCGACGTTATTGCATGATTGATATCCATTTTTTTCTTGGAAAATAGTTAAAAATGCATTGAAAAGGGCTAAAAGTAAAACCGTGTTAATAGCTCAAATAGCCCCCAGAGAAACTCTAAAACATGAGGCTTACAGTTTAATATGCAGTTTTTTTACAGTTTAATATGCCCAAAAAAATTCTACAGCCCAGGGGGCGTAATTTAGAACTTTGGCCTAGGGTGTAAATAGCTCTTAATCCGGGCCTGTATGTACTAGTGTAGATTGTAACAAAAATTACATCACTTTCTACTTGCGATTAAAAAATTAATACATCTATTGAAAAAAAGACAATATTGTTTTTAAAAAAGTTTAAAATTGTTTCCAATTAACTGAAAGGTGTAAGGCTATTGCTAAAATAATGGTACAAAATTGAAGAAATAAATTATAACACTTGCAAAGATTTTTGCATCGTGATTAGTCTGTACGTTCTGTGCAGTTGATACAAATCTGCCCCTTATGTTCTCCACAAAATGCTTGACTTTTGGCAACTGGACATAATTTACAGACAATGCTTCTGCTGTCCGGTCTTTGGACTGCGACTTGAGTGTTTTCTCTTCCTAGTATTCGATAAATTAGATGTTTTACTAATAGCCGAAACGGCCGTCGTACTACGGCAGTAAAATTGAAAAATATAATATTGTAAGACGGCAAATCGCAACATTTATTTATTAAATCGATATTCGGAATGGCAGCAACCTAACGTTTTGAAAATATTAAGATTTGTCCCTTATAATTATATATACAATGTGAAAAAAATATAAAAACTGAAACCGGTGCCTGTTGTAAAAATTAATGTTATTAGAAAGCAGTAGGGGAAAAATAATCACAGACACTACTATATAGGGTTGCCTCATTAGTAGTAGCAAGCAGGAATAGACAGTGGAAGGGACAGTATACAATATGTGCACAAACAAAATGGTACAGTATCAAAACAAAGAAATAAGATACTGTAAGAAATAAGACGGCTTTCCGTTCCAGGGTTAAGGTACTTGTTTATTTATAAGGAAAACCTCGGCATCTTTAGTCTAGCTGATAGGAAGAGAAAAAGATACAAATTTTGCTAGACTTTCATTCTATTTCTAGTTACTAGTGTTTGTTTTCTGAGTATTAAACTACTCACATGAAATTTCATAGTAACAAACCTTTTTTCCATAATGCTAGTGAAGTTTGCTTCTTAGATGTACAAGATAAATCATGCCATCTGCATCGACTGATGCTGGCTAAGAAGTAAATTAAGAGGTAGTTTTACAGTTAGAACTGCATATTCCAATCCTTTTGTTATGTTGTGGCCAGCTACTGAGCAACTTGATGCAAATTGTTGCTTAGTTTGTTCTGTGAAAATGTATTTGGAAATATCTACTTTTAGCTTTAGATCTATAGTTTACGATTTAACTATCACCGACCTGTAAAAACAAGAATACAGTTTCAAAAATCTGAAGTACAGAACGATATTCGATGCATGACCGACACGTGTTTGGACGTTTTTTTAAATTTTTACAACATAATATTAACATTTAATTTGTGTACCTAACTTAAAATTTTGCTTACAGAAAATTTTAGGTGAAGTTTACATCGTAGATAGATTTATGCTGAGAAACCTAGATGTCCAGCATCTATACCCGATCTCGTACGCTAGAAAAATGGATGTGATTAAAATGTACACGGAAGACAGTACAGAAGAGGAAGTAATGTGCTGGTTTTATTACATCAGGGTTGCCAATGTCGGTTTGAATACAAAGGGTTATACTATATCGGAATACAGTTCGAAGAACATCAAGATGGGCGGCTAGTAGAGGTGAAAACATTTATCCATAATTTGGACCTAAACGTTTACAGTTCCTCGAGTTAGTGTATAAAATTTCTATACTTAAGTGTAGATTTTTTTCAGTGGGATTGAAGACGAGAAACCGTGGTATCATTGCTTTTAAATTAATCTTAGAAAGTAATATATTTATATTTTTTACAAAGCAGTTCAAGTGATGGTTACCAGCATATTTTTGAAATTGCTCTACTGCTCGCTACACCCTTTTGTGAGTTACCTTATAAAATCAGATTTGGCTAGTGTTTTTTCTTCCTTCTTTCGTACCTTTGTATACTAATAACTTAGTATATAATGTAAACTTACCATCGTCAATAGCCTATAAAATGTCACCATAGAGATTTCTTTTCCACAAAACATTCACAAGTTTAATAGGTTGAGACAAATGTAATCAGGACTACTTTTATATACATTTATTAATCATGAAATAACACAAACATAACCTTCAACTTTTCTGTTCAAGTCTCCTGCACTCTCTACACATTTCAGAAGCTTGTAGATCCCTTCTTCAAAGAAACCGCGGTTTAGTCTTCAATTGTACATACAATCCTCAACTTCATGATTATCGTTCCCCTCCCAGCATTTCGTTCAGAATCACAAGGGGACAAACCTAAGCTGTAAGGAAGGGTTTTAATAGATTTCCAATGCATTTCCTCCAGTTTTTGCTCAGTAATCTCAGAACTAACATCTACCTCTGAAGGATTTCATCAAAAATCAACCGCCGGTAACCTTTGATAAGATCACAAACCGCAAGGCTTTGTCATTATTAGACGTTTCATGAGTTTAATTGGCTGATGGCTGTACTAAAGATGGTATAGAGAGAAATAGTCCACTAAGCGGTTTCCTCCACAGTACACGGACTTAGAATGCCTCAGTCTGCTAGCCTGCTTGGCAGGGAAATCGTCTGAGGAAAGGACAGCAAAAGTCCAGCTTATATTTGGCTCACCCTTAATACACAAATACTGTCTCGAAGAAGTTTACAAAGAAACAACATTTTATAGACTATTTTGATGATGGTAAGTCCACATTATGTTTAATTAAAACAATACTCGGAAGGATGGCAACTAATTCAGTGATACTAATAACGTATTACATCGATTACTTTTTTGTTTTAGGTTATTTAGCATGTACTATATTATAATGTAAATATACATGAAAGTCAAACAGTAAAGTAAAACAGTAAGTTTAAGATCTATTTATGACTAAACAGTTTTAGACACAACATTGGAACTAATAGAAACCTTGCAGGAAAACAACAGCTAGCTTTTGAAAACGAAATTGCCCCCAATAAAAAACTAAAGGACACAGTGAGCGGAGAAATTTCTTAAAGAAAGTATGGCTTGTAATATATTGTTTAAAGCTTAATAAAAGACAAATCATTTAGTGCAAGTTTGAGTTAAATACTATCATCCGTAACAAAATAGTGGCCAAAATTTAAAGAAAATGAAAGAGCATTGTTTTTTCAAGCAAAGCAAATTTTCTAACTTAAATGTATTATTATGTTAAATTAAGTGTTAGAATTGCTTCTCCATTGTTTCTTTGTTCAAAACCCCTTCTTCTTCCATTACCAAGGTATGTAGGGTTAGTGCACGGCATGTCACTGTTATTCTGTTTCTAAGTTCTTCCGTACTTGCAAGTTCGGTTTTGTAAATGGTTTTATAAATGCTACAAACTTTATTTGGCAAGTTTTCATCATTTTTAATTTTCTCATGATAAGATAATTTACTTCACATGAAAAAGCAATGTTCTTTAAAATTCCTCCCCTATTTTCTAAAAACTTAATCTGGCCACCATTTTGTTATCGTTGATCATACTGAGATCAAACTAGCACAATTTTTCTTTTGATGTTTTTATACAAGGACAATGCTTTAAGTACCATCAGGAGACAAGTCCCCGGGTATGAGGGACTTCCTGTTTATCCGGTTTACCCACTAAACCCTAACCTCCGGGTGTTGATGCTGCACAAGGCACTACCTATCCTAAACCCTAACC